>JAPEIX020002565.1:0-13118 GCA_026122405.2 Zoanthus sansibaricus
ATGGTATTTTGTTTCAATTTTTGCACTTCAACTAAGGACTTTCTGCCGATATCACAGTTTATTCTTGCATCACTGGCGTTACAAACTTAAACTACTAAAGTTTGCTTTTAAACCAAAATCGAAGCATGATTTTCTTGTTTAAGAAAGATTGAACTTTTTAAGTTAGTACCATAGCCTACGGGCGGTTTAGGCCCTTTTAGGAGTCAAAGGGTTAAGCAGTTGTAAACTTATTTTTTGTGCAAAACGACTGCTGTTGGAAAGGCCTAAAATTAATATGTAAGGTTCATATAGAGTGGAAAATCTCAAATTAATAATCACACAGTTCCGAATTAAGCTGTATAGAGTGGATTTTTTCTCAAAAATAATAATTAATATATACATATATGATTATTAAGAAATTCAGATTAATAAAATATCAAAAACATTCACTAGTTGTCAATTATTCCACTATGGTTACAGCCAGTCAGCAAGTAGAAACAAACTGCAATTTTGACACTTTTAACTTAAAAAGCTGACAACCACACATTCTTTATAAAACATCAATTACATCACAGGTACAGACTGTACAGTAACACATCAATATCAAAGTCTTTGATACAACAAAGCAAATTTTTCCATCCCCCGATGAAGTCACCAAAAAGCCTATGGTACAGAACCACCATTAATAATAATAAAATTCTCATTATAACGGACGAACAGAAGCCCAAACATAAACTTTACCTTAATTAAATGAAATTCTTAAACTCATAAATAATTCATCAAGTTAAAACAAAAGAATTCATAACTGTGACCATGGTTTGGAAATGTGTCTTAATTAGGATATATTTTTTCAACAATTTTATTTCTTTGTTTACTCCATAATTTTAGTTTCGATTGAGAAGATATATCAAACACTCGAGACAATGTTTCATTACATTTCCAAACACCTTGAATTTCATCAAAAATACTCTGCTGCACGCTGTATTTTCAACTCTCTTCTCGGTGTTTAGAAATGTGGCAAGGTATTCCATAACTGAGGGGCATACACAGAAATTGCCCTACAGTATAACCATAAGACTTCAAGATATATGGCCTCACAGGGTTTAAAACCATAGTAAGCCACCCTAAATTTTAGCTGTTAAATGTTTTGTTACAGACACAATTTTGGGTTCTAAGAAATTCTTGATTATTAAATTTTCAAAAACATAAAAAAATATAAATGTAAATGATTTTTTTTGTGCACCTGTACACAAACTTGCAAACAGATATTTACTAATTCCTATTGAATGGAATGTATGTAATTTTTGCTATTCTTGAAATATATCAGCTTACCTGGATTAATTACTTCTTCTCCTTCTCTAAAGTGTACTGATGAACTTGATGTCCGTCTTCTCTTCAGTGAGGGCACTATGTTCGATGAGGGTTCTTCAATTCCAAGGGATTGTATTCGCTTATTATGAGCAGTATTAAACTCTGTCAGATCCTAAAACAGTAACTGCTGTTAATGAAGTAAGACAGGATGGAAATTCAGGGTTGTCGCTAACAAAATTGGCAAGCGGTTGGTGTTTCATTTGAGCTGGGTAAAAACGGCTAAAAAAACCGTTTGTTGCCCTTTCCCGTGTGATAGACAGCCATAATGGGAAAAAAATGGGTGAACCTTTAAAAAAAGATAAAATCACAATATACAAATCAAAAATAAAAACTTACAACTTTATATCTAAACTCAAAACTAAACACAGTCATCCAAATTAAACTTACATCAAGTTCAGAATCAGATTCTGGCAAACCAAGCAATCCTCCCTTTGTGCTTTCCTCCATTTCATCATTTGCTGTTGCAGGTGCCGACATAGCTGACTTTATTGCACTACCAGGTAAGGTGGGCTTCTCACGCATGGTATAGGACCTGCTGGAGGCTCCAAATCTAATTATGCTATCTACTTGAACCTGCGTTGGCTTGTTGGGATCCAACCGAATGGAACCAATAAATGTACCATGAGCTATAATTGGGAAAACAAACTATATCAGGATAGTTCTGCAAATTCAGGATAGCTAAAACTTATGTATGTTTTAACTGAAAATCTCTGTCTTCTATCCTTAAGATGCTAGGCTGGATTTCCAGCCCTGCCAAAATTTGAGTATTTCTGTGAACTGGAGTCTGGAATCAAGATAACTGTACATGGGGCAACTAGTTATGACTTGAAGAATAGCAATGCCATGTGCACTTTTTTTAAATCATTTAATACAAGGTTCAAAAATAATACTTGTTGATTCAGGGACAAAAAAAGTTTAATAAAATCTGTTTTGGCTAAGACCAGTAGTTATGTATTCTATTTAACCAGTATCTGATTGGTTCTGAACTATCAAGTAGTTTTGATCAAATTTAGCAAACTGTATGTTTTATACAAAAAATAGAAGGCAAAAATACTGTAATGGAAAGTGCTGGCAATCAATTGATCCAAATTTTAAAACATGCTAAATTAACAAGTTGCAAAAGTTTCCTACAAAAATAATAATTATAATTACAAACTTCCAAAATAAGGATGTTAAATTGTAGGCCCTTGGAGACATAGAGGTGTTTATAATGTGGTGTCACATAAAAGGTCTCTATCCACTGTAGAGTGGTGAATATGGTGCCCTCAATTAGTAGGCCTTTGGCTGGCCACATAAACTTTACACCTAAATAAAGTTGTTAATATTGTTTTGCTGTTAACTTAGGAGATTTTGATTAAGATACTTTTAAAGCAACAATTATTTTCAACTACAAAATAATGTGCATAATAATTGTAAGTAAGGTGCCAGTTTATCATGCGGAAGACTCGGGTTCGATTCCTGGCCAGACCAACACTCAGGGTCTTAAAATAATTGATGAGAAACTGCTGCCTTTGTTAACAGCAAATGGTTAGACTTTCGCATCTTCTTTTGGATAAGGACGTTAAAAGACCATAGGCCCATACTCCCGCCTATCTATCAGGGGACTTGAAAGAACCCAAACACATCTATCATAAAGAGTAGGGTGGTGATCCTGATGTTGTCTGATCTGTGTCTTCTAATTCTACTGAGAGCATTTATTTATTAATATATAAAAATATTTGTGAGCCGCTAATGTGGATGATCTAAGTCTCTCAACTGTCAGCTCTGTAATTCATTGTAAAGTGCAACTGAACATTTGTATGGATAAATGCGCTATATAAAATCAATGAATTTATTTATTTTATTTGTCTTTTTTCAAAGTATACTTACTACTTTTTAAGTCTACAAGAAATGACCTCTTGAGGTGTTTATGGTAAATTAATACCGAATGAAATCTTGAACAAGAAGTATGTTCCAAGTGAAAATCACACAAGTCCTTGTTCCTTCCAAAGAGATAGCAGGGCT
This sequence comes from Zoanthus sansibaricus, assembly GCA_026122405.2. Taxonomy (NCBI): domain Eukaryota; kingdom Metazoa; phylum Cnidaria; class Anthozoa; order Zoantharia; family Zoanthidae; genus Zoanthus; species Zoanthus sansibaricus. The sequence continues at coordinate 3,355 of JAPEIX020002565.1, forward strand.
TCTCATCTATAATCATTTTCTGTGATAACAATATAATTTATAATAAAAATATGATAACATCTTTACATGTACAGCTACATTTTAAACAGAACACATTTTATCAAAACAAAGCCACATAAATGATGTATCACACCTTGCAGTGCACTGAACTCAGATTGCACTGTCATTAAAATTGTTGGTGACTTTCAGTTTGTAGTTTGAGTACAATAATACACCTACATGCTGGCAAAAAAATGAATGAGAAATTGCTCTTTTTGCACTCAGCTTCACTTTGCTTCATGCATTCTTCTTTATTTTGTCATCAGTGGGTGGATGTATTTGTAAACAAACCACCACAGCCAGTCAATAACCCTTAAACGTTACTTTCTTATCTGCTACTAAAAGTCTGTTTAACAAATTTATGTATATGATATATAATATACCATTATAAACTTTTTACCAAAAAACCACATTAAAAAATCATATTCTGAACAGGCAAGAAGACTTTTGGGCTTTCATATAGTTAATCTTTTATTCAAAAGTCATTAATGACTGTTAGTATAAAATCTTTAGGAATGTAGTCTATGAAGCCAAATCTTTCACAGTTGTCGGAGTAGTCAAAACCTGTTTCGTTTTACTGGTAATTCCCTGCATTAAGCTCAATTCTTAGCAACTTGAGTGACCATGTTAACAACTGATCTTTAGGAAACTACACAGAAAAGGTAAAAATTGTCATGATAATAATAGAATAATTAAATATAATCATTAATAAACTTTAATATCAAAGCTGACTAAAGGTAGAAACACCAAAGATGGTGTACATTTCAAATATATGAATAAAGTTTTTATAAAAAAAAGTAAAAGTTAAACTGAAAGGTTTTTTTTAGTTTCTAAGTTAAACTACTGTGAACATTTTTTTATTTGGAATAAAAACTATATTCATATATTTGAAATGTGTATTAACTAAATACCTGATTAAAAGTGATAACACAGGAAGTTATCGGTGTTTCAAGGGACCATTTTATGAAATTACTAATTCTGAACAAGTGACAGATATTCAGGAAACTTAATACCCATAACTGTGAAATCTTCAGGATTGTATGTTTTGCACAAAATGTCTGAGGAGTCATAACATGTTAAATTGTACTTGTAATTCCATGCCTAAATCTCACTCAATTCTCAATATAGCACAGCACTGTAGCTGGGTTCACCAAGAAAGCTAAACACAGCCACAAACAACTGTGCCCTGTGGTGGCCAACTTCTGTTCAAGTGCATAACAAAAATTATAGCAATTAGACTACAAGGAAAAACATTAACTATCGTATTTTAAAAGGCTGATCAGTGATGGTTGAATTAGCTGATAATTTACTAAACATCTATGGGACAAACAAGTTATTTATCGTTCTTAGAATAAAGACATGAAAAATAAGTGAGATGAAAAAAAAAAGAAATCATTATTCAGGAGTAAAGACCTAAATCCAATAAAAATGGACTTCTAAAACGGCCAGCCAATAAAATTTGTGAAAGAAATAATCAAATATTCAACTGGGAACCAAAATAATTACACAAATTATAAATGACTTATTATCAACTTTAATATTCTGAACAATCCTGTTTTGATATTCATAATTAACTATAATTTTAATTATTCAATGTGATTACACCTTATCAATTTATTGATGGCCTCTTGAAGTGTGACGAAGTTACACTTCAACCTTTCTCTGTAAGCCAAAAAGTTGCTAAAAACTAAACTTTTTTGTTTGCATCTAGCTTTAGAATTCCTGACCAGATCAAACTAACCATGTGTCTACTCGACAAAACGAATCTATGTTAGTATGCACACACCTCAACCAAGTTACCATTCTTCATAACGTCTAAATGAAGGCCTTGTGGTGGCTTACCAGCCCTAAAAACAACATTTACAAGGTTTGCGTCAACTTTCAACGAAAACATAACACGTTAGTCAAAATGGACTCACCAACTTGGTATTTTAAAGCCCGTTTTTGCCTCTATCTCCGCAATTTTATCCGCCATTTTATTTTCTTTTATCCTACAAACAGACGCCAATGTGGGAGACTGAGTACTAATTCTTCAGCTCCCGAATGCTCGTGCGAAGGCTCCGCCGGCAAAGAAAAACGTCAGACTCTGGGAACAAGAATAGCGCCAAAGGCCAAAGGCGCAACCTCGTACCCAGGGTCATTTCATGACGTAGTAGTGTCGTGAATGAAATGACCCTGGGTACGAGGTTGCGTTTGCAAAGAAGGGAAGATGGCGCCAATGAGGGACTCACATCGGCTCTTTTTGAGGAGTTTGATGTCAAAGCAGTTTCTTTCAGAAGCAGAAACAAAAAGGACTTATAAAAAGTCATGCGAAGTTTACGGGGGTAGGTTTTTATGATAATCTTTAAATGAAATTTGTCAGAAGCTAAAATTCGAACTGTAAAAGAACATTTTTAAGACATGTTTACAGAGCTCGACACTAACGGTAGCCAACTAGCCACAGACTAGTAGAAATTCAGTTTTGGCTAGTAGATTTTCTATTTACACTAGCCACGTTGGCCAGTAAACAAAATACAAGTTTTTGTCTTTATCAAAGAAAACATCTCAGAATTTCAATGAATGGCTAGTAAAAGAAAATGTTTGGCTAGTAGCATGAAAGTTGACACTAGCCATTAGACTAGTAAGTTGAAAAGTTAGTATCGAGCCCTGCGTGGTTGGTAAAAACTCTGATTTTCAACTTTAATATCTCGGGTTTGATCCCCAGCTCTGCAGTGATTTGATCATCTAATCGACCTTGTTTCCTGCCAAAGCTGACTCAGCTTCCTATCATTACATCCTTTAAATAGCCTCTGCTGTAAGTTAACCTACAATAGATGTAGGTCCTGTCAAGGCGGGGAGTTAGATACTCATCCATATGACACAACAGAAACTACGAATAATTGCCAGCCCACCAAGCCATGAGATTCGTGAATGCATTTGGCTCATCTACCACTTGTTGGTGTTTTACAGTTTTTTTTTCTTGCAACTTTAAAAGATAATTCAAACCCTACGACGACATAATCTAGAGTTCTAGAGATAGTACATTCCAAACATAAGATTTGGAATAGCCCCTATCAACAACACGCAATGATCGCATTACAAAACTTGCATTTTGAGTATAAGAATATAATTTTAAAACAAAACATTGTACTTGGTTACTCTCTAATGCCCGAATCTTGAAGAGGACAAGCTATATTCTACCAACCCTGTAGTATCCATAACTCTTGACAAACGTGAGGTTAAATTACAAACACCACAACAAGTTAAACTCACCTATAGAGACCTCTATCGACTGCTGATGAGTTCATGATAACAGAATCTTCTTGGTTGTAGCCAGTATAAGAAGCAATAGCAACAATTGCATTAATTCCAGCAGGTAACTCCCTGAACCTCAGATACTCCATGGACCGTGTGGTAACCAGAGGTTTCTGGGGGTAATACAATACGTGTGCCAGGGTATCCATACGAACATGATAGTTTGTAACGTACACTCCCATGGCCTGCTTCCCCATAGCAGATTGGTAGGTATTACGTGGAGACTGAAACAAAAACACATTTTGGATGAAGAAAAAAATTCAGTTGACTGACATAACAACTTTGAATGTATCTAATTCATGATGGATGGCGTGGCTGGCACAGATCTCTGCCTTCCAACCAAAAGGTTGCAGGTTCAATCCCCAGTTAGCAAAATTTTGATTTTTGTGTGATTTTCTTTTCCTTCAAAACTCACTTACCCTTTCATCCTTACTAGATGAGTAAAAGGAGTAGTTCAATGCCTGGCTCTACCAAGATTTGAATGTTCGTGCAACCTCTCATCCACACTCTGAAAGAAGGTTTCTCTCATATTATGTTCCCGATATGTAAAAGACTGTACAGTACAGATCCAGACTTCTTTTCCAGTGATGCAATAGAAGTTTACAATAACTTATGGCTTCTTAACGTTTTGCCACCCAACACTGAAATTTTGTAACTAGAGGTATTATTTTAGCAACCACATATAGAAGACCTAAAATTTCATCACTCTGTCTTATTTATATTTGTCTATTTGCCACCTCAAATAATTACTGAGTTTGATGTACTCATTAAAAATATCACACACTCTTCCAGCTTTTGCTTCATAGCTTGTGTGGTCACAGCATGACACTGCTGCTGAAGAGGTAACAAAACATAATTCGGTTCCATAAAAACACAAAAATTGTATATATAACTGCTAAGATTGTCCATAACCTCATTTGTTATCTAAATATGTATGTTAACGAAGGAGTATGACGTCACCATGACATCATAAAAGATTTTATAGGTCTATATCAACCATTTGATGAGGAGGAGAGCCTAAGTATAATCCTACCAAGAAAAACAAACTAGCACTTCCACATGAAAGAATATATTCTGATTCACAATAGTACTTTTACACCTGTTCCATTCCTTAACCACCAAAAACGGTCACAAAAATTGTATGTCTTCTGCTGACAACAATCACGTAAAGTTTCTGAAAACGATCCCTGTCTTGAAACATCTTGGTAACAAACCAATCAACTTTAACAAGTCATACTCGCTGATTGTCAATCCAAAAGCTGAAGAATGTTGAAGTGCAGGTACAACATGTGATTCAGTTAGTTTTAAATTAAAAATTTTATGATTACTGTAAGTTGTAAGAAGTGTAAGGAAATGATGTCCAAGTGTTTTTCCTTTGCTATTTAAAGCAAGTCAAGAGTAATGCTCGAAATGCCATCTGACCTCTCTTGTACTACTTATGCCGACGATCATACGATTTTCAACCTTGAAATAACAAATTTACAATTTAAGTGTAAAATCTATGAAGCCAAACATCAAAAATACTATACCTGATTGTGATCTGGGAAAGGAATAATGGATGCACAAACTCCGAGTATCATTGATGGGTGGATTTCACAATGGGTGTAGGTGGAACAGTAGGCCTGACCCCTTTCTTTACCAAGTTCCTCTGGTGTCATGGCGACCATGATTGTTTCCTCTTCGTTGACGTCAATGTATTCTACTACACCACCTGCTACCAAATCTTGCCAACTGTAATAGTTGATTAATAACAAGAACAATAAGAAAATCAAGGAGCAACAAGTGCATCAGGAACAAGAACAATGAATAAATAAAAGAAAAAAGAAGAGAGGAGGGGAGAAAAAGAAGGATAAGAACGAAAGAGGAAGAGGAAGGGAGGAGAAGAAAGAGAAAGATGTGGAGAAGGAGGAAAAGGATTTGGAAAAGGGGGAGAAGGATGAGAGGAGTAAGGGCAGGAGAAGGAGAGAGGATGAGAGAAGAGGGAGAAGGAGGAGGTCGAGGAGAAGGAAGGGGGGGGGGGAGAAGACGAGGAGGTGGAGAAAGAGGATGGCTAAAAAAGAAGTAGAAGTAAGAGGAGGTGGTGGACGGCAACGAATAGAAGAAGGATGGAACAAAAGTAGTGGAAGAAAAAAAACACACCTGTAATTGTTGTATTCTCGCTCCTTCAACATATCAATATGGTTCTTTTTCAATAGGAGTTTCTGATTTTCGACAATCAACAGAGGTCTGCAGATCCGACCAGCATCTGTGTAAATTCTGATCTCCCTTTCTCTGAAGTCCCTCACCATCGACACCTCAGACACAATGATATCCATCTGGCGACGCAGTTTACGTAGTGTGCTCATGAGTTGGTCAGGGTCTCTATGGATACCCACCCAGCAACCATTGACAAAAATCTTGGTAGCACTACAGTAAAAGTAATATTAATTGAAAAACATTTGCGTGATTTTAGTCTTCAGAAAAAGTTCAACATAAGACACATGACTTAGATAACCAATCAGGAGAAGTTGATCAAGTTACTTGTTATGTTTTCTACGTAAGATCACGTGATAAAACAGATTTGAAGCATTGACATTATAAACATTTCAATACACACATCTAAAAGAAAATTGAATGGATATCTGAAAACCGTCAATACTTACAAATTAATTGCGGATGGAGTGATTTCTTCCAGATTCTCCATGGTCCACTCTTCCAAGAATTCCAAGATTGGACTTGGCTGGGAACCCACAGATATGTAAGCCATAAGTGCAAGGTTCTTCACTAGACCCACAGCATGACCTTCTGGAGTCTCAGCAGGGCAGATCATACCCCAGTGAGTGTTATGCAACTGTCGAGGCTTGGCAAGTTTACCTTCTCGACCAATGGGAGAGTTGAGGCGTCGTAAATGTGAAAGTGTGGATGCAAATGTTAGTCTGTTCAATACCTGTGACACTCCAGCTCGGCTTTGATGGGCTTTTTTCTGATCTCCCCAGTTCCCAGTGGCTAATGAGTATTTGAGGCCATCTGTTATAACCTTGGGCTTCAGAGCCAGCTCAATGTTGAAATCCTAATGAGACATGTTCAATTAAATATCAATAGCAGTCAACTCCATCATATAAATAGTAAATAAATGTCCAATATGCACCACAAGTGCATTGGCACTTAACTAGTAATTAGCAATTTTTATGTGTCAGTTACTCCATCAAAAGGGAGTAAGCATTTTCATTCACAATCTAAACCTTCCTCTTCCACATTTTCAGATTTAAATATTAGTAAATCTGACACATGAAAATGTAATAAATAAATTGCCATGAACATAACATCACAACTAGTTCAAATAATTATACCATTCATTCTACTTTTTGAAACAAACAAAAAGAATAGTTATTTCATAGGGTTTTGTCAACTGGTTCAAAATGTACAATGAATTTAACCAACTATCTCTAGTCTATCAAGCAAACCAAAAGAATAGTCATTCTAGAGGTTTTATCAACGGGTTCAAAATGTAGAATGAATAACACCATCATGTCTGCTCTTCAAGACAAACCAAATGAATGGTCACTTTATAGGGTTTCATCCACTGTTTTAATAGTTAGAATGAATACCACCAATCATTTCTGCTTTTTAAGACAAAGTGAATTGTCTCTCTATAAGGTTTCACCAACTGGTTAACATGTAAAAACATGATTGTAGACCAGTCAGGCCTGGGACAAATGTCAAACTTATCATGAGTCAAATGAAATTGTAGTTCGTGTCGACTCAAATTATTTTTTTCAAGTGCTCAGGTCAAACGTCGAACTTAATTAGACGAACCAAATAAGAATCGGTTCCTATGGTCAAACAAATTTTGTCAGATCGAGGCTCAATTATACGTTATCATACTAATTATTAAATATGCATTTAATTCTACTCATGAAAAGATCAACGTTTGACCCGAAGACGATTTTCCGTCTGCTTGAGACGGATAGAACGTGTCAGTCGATCCAAATAGAATCTGTCGAACTTAATCAGGGCAAACGACGAGCTTATCATGCACATAATTGCTCAATTTAGTTCGACGCATGAAAAATTTGACGTTTGTCCCAGGCCTAACAAGCAATCCAGCTTATCAAAATGGAAGCTGTAATTGGAAACTGTTGTTTCTTGCCGACTTACGGCAAGAATAGGTCCTTGCATATTCTTCTTCATCATATATAATCACTGCCAGCCTGCTGGTGTTGCTGCAGTCCAGAGAAGAAGCTGCTGATTTGTTTTCTGGTGCGCCCCTCATTTGGCTGGAAAAGCAGCTTATATACCATCGCTTCCTCTGACATACTTCATTTCCTGACTACTTGTATTGTATCGGCCTTGCATGGGTACAAAAAGTCATCAGAAGGCATGAGATTGTGAGTCTACGTTTGATACTGTAAGAGTTGTAAGAGCATAAGAGAGAGATGGGCAGCTTCTGTCGCTGAATTGAATGATGTAAGCAAAGAGGTGTTGCGTCTGCGAGCCTCTGCCCAAGCAAATACACTGAAAGTTAACACACAATAGGTAACGACGCAAGAGAAAATCTCTTCTCTACTGAGTATTGCGATTTAAACATAATTATTTGATTCATGGGGTTGGGTTCTTTTTCTGTTGTGTGGTGTGTGCCGCGAATACTGGTTTTAACGGTTTATCAATTGGTTTTTCTGACTTTACTAACGTTGTTCAGTCACTGTGTTCACTTAGCGGGTGGCTCCACCCGAATTGTTCTTCAGTTGGTACAGGATTTAATGGAGCTGAAACCAATTGTAGAATTGCACACAATTTAGCCTTTAGGCATCCTGCTGATGAACAGTAACTATTTTGCTACTTTTTTCAGCAGCATTATAGTTATGTCTGTTTAGATATATATTATATATATAGTTTTCATTATTTTCCTGATATTCGAACTATATTCGAGAGCGCAAGCTCTCACAGAATGACAGATTACTTACCTTTTGAATCCATTTCTCAGCTTTTGCTGCACCCTTGTAATCGCACGACAGATTAAAAGGAACCGGTTCGGTAAGAACTTTGGTGCTCGAACGCAATTTTGGAGGTGAGAAATCTGGCAAAGGTTTAGCTTCAAAATCGCTGGCCTATAAATGAAGCAGAAACAAGAAGAATTAACTTAAAAGATAGATTGAATGATATAGCAAAAATTCAAAATCAGAAAATTACAAAGTTATTACACGTAGGAAATTTAATTTTATCGAGGTTTTTACTGATATCTTCTCGAATTCTCTTTTAAAAACGGTCGTCTCGGTTTTCACCAGCTATAAATGCACGGAGAACGTGTTTTATTTCTTAATTAAATTAAGAAAGCTCTCTCTGACTAGATTTGATCAGCATCACTACCTTACTCTTTATGAAAGATGTGTGTATTCAGTATTCATTTATTTATTTTTCATTGAATTTACAATGTAACATTTTATTTATTAACACTTAAATGGGGAGGATGTCTGATAAAAAGGCTCTGGTTTATTTTCGAGAAATCAGACACCATCATACAGTCCAATTCAGTTTCATTTTAGACTGGTTGTAAAGATGGTTTACACAACTTACATTTAGTTTAGTACGGTACATAATTTCATGTATTTTGTTTTAGATACTATAAAAGCTATATTTGAATAATTGTTCTAGAAGAACTATGATTTTGCATTAAACTACGTATAAATGCCATAAGTGGCGCCTTATCAACTAGAATGATTTTACAATTACCTTGCTTTTTTCTTCTTGAATGATTGCTTGAATTTTTTGTTCTTTCTTCGCAAGCATTTCTTTGTTTCTTTCCTCAAAGGAAAATGGTGCTGCATCAGTTGCTCTGTGCTTCAGTTCTGGTTTGAAGGAGACTTTGTCATAGTTAGGTACAGGATTAGCCTTGAATGGCTCTGGTTTCGCTTCGTTAGCTTGCACCTGAAAGAGAAAGTGTTGATATTCAAGATACAGTGGTCAACTAGTCTAGGAAAAGTTTATTTTAGCCCACATCTTAAAATCTTGAAAAAGTAATTACAAATGGAAAATAATAACCGCGAGTTTAAATTTGAAAAAAAAAAACAAAAAACAAAGAGAAACATATGCTGATTTCCAACGAGACAGCCCAACGAAGACGCGAGGCGGCAGCATCATAGAGCCGTGCGATTTTGAAGCAGACGGAAAAAAAACTTGATTGATCCGGACAGATGTACACTTTAAGAAAAATCTTGATAAGAACACTCAGGCTGAAATCGCCCAAAAACATAAGAACAAACTGAGGCTGAAAATCGAACGAAATTTAACGCGCCCACCGCCCATGGCAATTTTTACAAAGCGAGACGTTAATGGCAAACGCCCTCAAAATATGAACATTGAGCCTGAGTAAAATCTCTCTGATTCTTAAAAAAAGTGTGAGCAATGTAAGGTTTTATTAGGGACGGACCATTTGATATTTGATGAAGGGGGAT
>JAPEIX020002640.1:0-13117 GCA_026122405.2 Zoanthus sansibaricus
GGCAGGCGTGGGACAACGTGCACTGCCAAGGGGTCGGATGTACGCCCTGGCGTCCCTTTGGGTCTCCGCCTCTTTTGCGTTGCAGGCGTGATACAATGTGCATTGCTGGCGGCTTTTGCGTGGCAGGCGTGGGACAATGTGTACTGCCAAGGGCTCATTTACTCACTCACTCACTCTCTCACTCACTTTCTTACTTACTCACTCACTCACTCTCTCACTCACTTTCTTACTCACTCACTCACTTACTTACTCACTCACTTACTTACTTACTCACTCACTCACTCACTCTCTCACTCACTTTCTTACTTACTCACTCACTCACTTACTTACTTACTCACTCACTCACTCTCTCACTCACTTTCTTACTTACTCACTCACTCACTCACTTACTTACTCACTTACTCACTCACTCACTCACTTACTTACTTAGGCCCTCAGCTCCATGCGGAGATAGTTCATCTACCATAGAACGCCAAAGCACGTGACTTTGGGTTTTCGTTTTAACCTCTGTCCAAGACATATCTAATTTCTTTAACATATCAATTACCTTAGATTATTTCACTGCAAAAAAACTTTAATTCAAATCTTACCGTTTTTTTTACTTGTTAACATTACAGGCGATGCGGTTGAGTATTAGCAGAGAAACTTTGTTTTCAATACTTTCTTTTAGTGTACCCTTTTCTGCCTTGAGGTAACGTTGGCTGTCGCAGCTGTATTAAGCAACCGAGCTGAGACAGCAATACAGCTACGTCAGCAAAGAAAAGGCAGACTACAAAGAAAACTATGGGCGCGCAGGACCCTGGGTAAACTTTTGCACTCACACGTGTGACCAGAATGCCATGCACATCACGTCACTGACGTCAACCAGGCGAGCAGGAACCCTGGGTAGGCTTTTGCATTCACAAATATGACCAGAATCCCATGCACACTACGCCACTGACGTCAACCAGGCGAGCAGGATCAGGAACTCTGAGTAGACTTTTGTGCTCAAACTGAGAGTGACCAGAATCCCTTGCACACCACGTCTCTAATGTCAACCAGGCGAGCAAGATCCTGGGTGGATCTTTTTACTCACAAGAGTGACCAGTATCCTTTGCGAGGCGCGTCACTGACGTAAACAAGGTGCACAATGATTGTTGGTTACCGTTCTGCTGAAGGAGATTTTCGCTGGTATTTAAGGCTTACTTTCTTTAAATTTAGGATCAATAATAAAATAAAATAATCTAAAGTTCAAAACAATAACCTACTACAGCGACAGTAACTGATGGCGTATCTCTAAACTAGTTTTAGTTTTCGGGGCAATTTTCATCCAAATTGTCCCTTTAAAGGAACAAAAATAGTGTTTAATTAATGTATTAAATAATTGTGCAATTATACTTTAACATATCACGTAAAATGTTTGCAACTTGATCATTTTAAAAATCCCATTTTGAAAGCACTCATTCGACGATACATAATTTTTTTTAATAGCTGTTCTTCAGTGACACAGAACAGGATAACATATATATATTTAAAAACTAAGATTTGATTTTATAAGATTCAATAACAAACAAAAACGATTAATGCAGGACAAAAATAAACTGGCAGGGGCTATATGAATCACCAACATTTACCTCAAAATGAAAATTGTAATCTACATCACTGCAAATCACGCCGTAAAATGCAGAATTTGTCTAGAGTCCCCCGTTGAATTGTAAAATCCCAGCTACACTTTTTTTATAAGAACGCATACGTCTTATTTTTGGACCGAGGCTGAATGTTCTTTGCCAAGACTGTTCGTAATACAGGGCCTGTGCACGTGGGTGCAATTAGATATCTTGGGGATTTCAGCCTCATATGTTCTTAAAATTTTTCTTTATATAATCATACTTAATTGGTATACACGCTATTTAGGCTAGGAAAAATATATTTTTTAGTTTATGAAACAAAATTTAATCACTGGCTGATGTCCAGACACTGTATTTGTATCTAAGAAGGTACGAGTTTCGATATTTGATATACAGAAAGAGAAAATAATGAGTAGTGTATAAATTGTTATCCGGTGAAATTTTCATGTATTTTATTCTAGTTGCAATCTTGCACTATCGACAATTTGCTGATTCTATATGACGATTTCCTGCCATAATGTAACAAAATAGAGTTATCTGCTGTTCCTTACTCAGCCCCGGGTGTGTTCTTAGCTTCTTATTAAATTTTGACCGATTTACAGCCTGATGTTCCTTTATAAAAGAGTTCTTATAAAGAAAAAGAGTTAACTCACTACTCAGCCTCAGGTTTCATTAGGGTTGAAGGCGATCAGCAATCATATTGTATCATTATCACATCATAACACTGAATTACTAGTCGCCTTGACTTAAATTGGTCGTGTACTATATGTTATACATATGGACTATATATATTATATATCTATGCCCTATAAGGCTATATATTCATTTTCCGTTGTTGAAATCATGCATGTGACTTCATTTTCTCGTAACTTAGTTTTTACAATTATTCATCCAAAAATTTCAAGTAATAAAGTAGTTAATCAGCTTACAGTGAACAACTACTGAGAGTTTTTGACCTAAAAATGACTTCCTGTCTTGGTTTAGTTTCGGCTCAGTTGGCTGGAGAAAAGTTCCGTTAACGCAGAGCTCATAAGCTAGTTTGAAACCCATTAAAAGCTGAAAGATTTCTTTTAAAGTTTCTCTGTTACAGATGCGCATAACCTGCGTACATAAATCATAATTGCGACCTCTGTCGTTCATAGCGCCATTACAAGATGAAAAGTTTTTCATAAATTTTATATTAATAGGTCTTAGGAAAGGTAATTTCAGCGTTTGTAATAGTACTAGTAGCTATTGGATATTTCTTTCTAATAAAACATTTGTATGAAAATAAAAAAAAAATCATTAATTTTCCTCAGATAATTTTACTTTTCCATTCTCTGCACATCATTTTGCAAAAGATAAACATTACTATTTTAGTTCAGGCAGTTTATCCTGAACAATTGTCGATTCGCCTCGGGTAAATCGGCGAACTAACGGATATAAGTGAAACTTGAGAGCTCAAAGCTCTGGTTATAATGTCCGAGAGGAAGCGTTTATTTTTTATTGGATTTATAGATTAGATAAAATTTAACACGCGCTCCGGTCTCTGAAGTAAAGTGTTTTGACACAATTGATCTCGATTGTGAAATAAACTGATAGATGATACAAAGCGAAAACAGGATTTTTTTTAATAAGAACAACTTTTCTAGAACAATGAGGCTGAAGTTGGCCGAAAATTAAGACAATTTAAGAACAAGCTCAGGCTAAGGCTAAAATTAAAAAGATGAAAATATTTCTAGTTAAATTTTACTGAATTTAGCTTGTAATTAACGTTGGAATTGTGCACAGCTAAAACACAGAAGCGTCATTTCCATTTATTATCACATCTACGTATTATTGTCCCAAATAATATTTATATTCATACGATATTAAAAATTCCTCCGTTACGATCAGCTTCAACTGTTATACATATATGTTTTCAACAACATTGTACAAGAATGAACAAAGAAAAAAACAGAAGTAACGACATTCAAGAATGATACAAAGAAAGTCTTGGAGTATAACTTCGGCCCCGTCATTGCCACTAAGCCTACTATAAGTACAATCACTTGTGCTGTCAATATACGTATATAGTCCACCTTGTCAGGCTCTCCAAGTCGTTCATTGTAGTACACTCACAGAAAAGAGAAAAAAATAAGAACAAATAGAGACAGAACCAACCAAAGAAAAAAAATAAGAATAATGAGCCTCGGCAAAAGTGCAGGTTTTTATAATTGATCTTTTTAAAAATCCGTCATTTCAAAGGACTGGCATCAAAGGGAGTAGATACGGATTATGCAAGAATGTTTGAAGTTTTTGTAAATGTTTTTAAAATAAAACAAATGCGTTGCAGTTAACTATACAAAGGGGACCAAGATACGAAAACATTTAAGAATAAGACTGACTTACCCCGTTTTTCTTCTGTCAAGCTCATATTACCGAAAGAGGAAATTGTTTGTACATCGATTTTCGGTTTCAATTCATGGCAAGAAATGAATAAAATAATCTCTATCATGCGACTAAATTCTTTAGTAAAATATAGTGCCATTTTAAAGTTAAAATTGTTTAGTATAGTATTTTAATTAGGTAAGTTATCAAAATCTTTGACGTTTTATCAAAATGCTTATAATTCCGTAGGATTTTTCATGAAGGAATGCAAAACCAACTTTGATAATATATGCAAGTGTTACGAATCGTAACTGGAGCGTCTCCAGGAACGCTTGCGTGCAGACTAGAATTCTTTCAGTATATAGATAAACGTAAACATATAAGTATGTTATGTCATAAATTAATTCTAATAATCTTTTTTCATGGAAAATTTTTGTGTTGAGACGTATGGTAAGTGATGTTACTTTTTGCCACGTCTCTACCTTTATCAGAAACGTGATGTTTATATTTTGATTAAAATGAATAGAATTTATCTTAAGATTTTGGAACTTACCAAAAACAATCTATTTCGGTTATAATATGCTTCCCAGACATGTTGAAAATCCCCTGAGAATCCCCTGCTATCAATGCAAAGACGTCTAGTAGACTACGTTTTACAATTGAACTGAAATTCTGCCAGTTAGAAGGCGCCAATAGTCCCCACTTTTGTGTCGCCTGATTGATGCTGATCTTAAAAGTTTCAAAACTGTGTTGAAAGCTGCTCAAGCGGATAAGAGCTAATGCAGAAATTATTATCCGTGCAGGAGAACCTTATTAAGTGTAAACAATCCTTGCTTAGCCGTGTTTAGAGTTGGTATAGGATAAGTGATAGGATTATTCAAAATCCTTTAATCACGGACCCAAGAGTTCAGTATGGAATTAGTTGAAAATGTATTTCAATTTCTTCTTTCCTTTATTGAATAACAAAATCTATGAAAAAAGGACAAACTCGTTTTCAAGATTTAAAATATTTTAAAGTATGCTATCAACTCAAATTCGAAAAGTAAACATTCTATAAATTCCAATATCTCGCGCCCAAATTAACCTTTCTTATCTAGATACTATCCCGACAATACCCTTAAACATTTTTAGGGAAACCGCCTTTTCACATCGGCTAATTATCTTGCCATATAAACACTGCTATCTTGAAATTCTTCAGCCTTTAGCAAGCATTGAGTGTTTATAATAAAGGTTTTGGAGAGAAAAATAAACACGCCTCCATTCAGTACAAGTCACGTTAATTTCCATCTGGGTAAAGACGTAAAGATTTCTTTTGCGACCTATTCAATCTATTTTTTTTCAGGGAGTTTATTTAAAGTTTTGGTATTAAATCGTAATTTTTTACTGATTAAGTAAAATTTTGACAGTAGAACTAAAATATGAATGGCACGGTTTTATTATAAGCACTGCCATATGTTAAAAATTCTTACGTAAATTACTGATTTTAATCAAGCTTGTTTCAAGGTAGCTTGATCTTTTTGTCAAAGTCATTATTGAATTGCATTGAACAATAAATAAAGCTGTCATAAGGGATTTTTAAGCCCTTAAATGAACTCCGAACTTAAAAAACAGCTGTCCGAGTTGCCGTTTAAGTTGGATTTTACAAAAAAAGATTTACCAAAGAACTGTAGTTACTATAAAACGAGTTTTAAGTCACCTATGTATCATTTCTTCGAGGATTCAAATCATTTTCTACGTATTTTTATGCTGTAGATTTATATAAAATTCTGTTAGTTTTTCGAAAATAATTTAAGTCTAAAGTATTTTTTTTGAGATCTTATTTGTCGTCTTCGTTGCTTAGTTACCAAGTGATCCAACTTCCATATATATGGGCGAGAACCAGTTATTCATAGCTGAACAATAGCTTACACTATAAAACCATCGTCAGTTTCAAAATTTTAATAATTTTGGAATAAGCCATGTTCAATTGTGGCATTTCTAACATTTAATTATAAAGATAAATGAAGAAATCACAGATGCTGCCACGAGAAAGTAAGAGAACCGGAGGAAGACAAAGGTCATAGAGAAATTAAAATCTTGTAAAGTTCAGATTTTCTCAATTACAAAACATTTATTCCTATCTCTAATACTTCCATTGTAAATTAAAAACATGGGAAGAATGCTTGCGAGAATGTATGTATCATTGAAGTTACATACCGACCGTAAGCAATCAAAAAGTGTCATAAAACAGCTCAGTTTTGTTTCGGTATATTATCTTGGAGTTGGAAAATATATTGTTCACTTTATTTTTTAAAAGATATCGTAGCATCATGTCTTTTGATCATGAGTTTTCATCACTGCAAGTTTTATCTATAACCTTCACCAAGAGTTGACTGGTAGAGGAGTGAGCTGTGAAAGGTAACGGAAATAGGCAATAAAATATAGATTCGTATCAAGTGTATCGTCAAGTAATATCAGCCCATATCAAACTACTGATGTGATAAAAAAAAAAGTTAAGGAAATATAAAACGACCTCGGTTGGCTCGCGCCGGTTTTAGCGATCAAATTTGATGTTTACTTTTAAAAGAATTAAACGGAAAATTGCAAGTGGTGACAAAGCTCTGTTGGAACGCAATTTCTGATGACGCACACCTTTTCAACTTCACTTCAAAAATAAGGATAACAACTCAGTATTTTGCACAGGCTATAATAGATATTTTGTGCTGTACTTAATAGCGTAAGAGATTTAAAACAATTTACGAGACGATTACAAATTGCACTAATAAAATCATTCATGCAAAAGAGACGGGAAAACACGACTTGAGTATTGTCGCTACGGAAAGATGCTTCAAATTTGATAACTCGCGGAGCTTTTCTTTGAAAAATGGAAAAATATGAAAGGTCAGAGCGTTAGTATTTAATTTTGAATGCACAAATTTTTACTGCAATTGCTTTTAAATTCTATTTTATGTCCCAAGGCCCTTAAACTACACAATTTCACTTTTAAGTTTTAGTTCTGCATGACTACAATCAGCTGGCAAGCTAACATCGGAAATTCCTTTATTATTAATCTACCTTGACAGCCCCTCTTGATCACAATTTTCAGAATATCCTGTTGACAAACAACGCTGTCCAGTTTCTGTTGCACATTTACTCGAAACTTTCCGATGTTTTGTTTGTATTTTAGAATTAATTAGAATCGAACCGCAGTCCCATCATAAGACGTCATGGTTCTTCCGGGTATAAAAGACCGCTTAAAGCCGGTAACACCTTTCTGTTATGAAAAGGTGAGTTATGTTTGCAGAGAGAAAATTAAGGGAAATTCTTAGCAAAGTTTTCAATTTTTTTCCGATACCGCCATTAAAACGGTAACATACTTGAATAACTTTTACACCTCTCGCTGTCCTTTTCTTGTTTTATGTGTTGTACATACCGGCATAAGAAGCTAACTTCAAATAGGCCGAGTCGCATAATATAGGTAGCTAAAGGAAACTGCAAGGAGCACTTTAACACTTCATTTTTTTGTTTTAATAAATGCTTTTAAAAGAATTTAGGAAATATTCTAGATAAGCCGACAAAATCTCAAACATTTTCCTGCAACTGTCCAATTGATATTGAGACAGACACTGTAATTTCTTAAACTGCTGAATTAAATAAGGACTAAAAAACCATTTGCCAGATCTTGGTGCCCTAAACGATAATTGATGTTTGTTTGCAGAAATTAATGATCTGTGACGAAGCGTTTTATTGATTGTTTGATTCATGGATTCCTCTTTTGTCATTAAAAAGTTAAAATTATTGAAGAAGCACTACGGTTTTAACACTTTTTTTTCACTCAGTACGCATCACTGAAGAAGGAATGAAAATTGTCATAACATGCTGATTACAACTTTAAACATAAATTTTAAAGGTGTTCTAAGATTTTTATTGCTCTGCTAAGGAAAATTAATAAAAACGTGTGAAAAGAATTGCTTCTTAAGATTAAAAGATCTGTCGCAGATTATCTATTCTCCTGTTGGCCACAAAAGCAAAAACTTTTATTGATGTATTGTTTTAGTCGTGTTGCTTATATAAAGAGAGTTATTGTAAAAAGCCCCACGATATGCCATTTGTAAGTCGTAATATTTATGTGCTCAGCAAGCGACACTATAATTAAAACACACAAAAATTTCAACCAGTTTTATTGTTCGATGATCTGTGATTGCATGATCTCGTCGCGACTCTCGGTCTTGCTTTTTCAGTGCCATTTTGTCGCTTATTCCACGTCATAAACAAAATGGTGCAAAACAATTTAGTGTTTTATATTTAATTAAGGCGTGAATCACTCAAAGTGACACTTTGGAAGGTCAATCCCGGTACGGCCGGCTTCGCGACAAGATAATGCTCTTGATAAAGATCTTAATTACATTTGCAGTTAATTGTTTAGACCGTGGTTTGGAACACACCTTCAAATTAGTTTACTCTAACCTGAGAGAAATACTCATTCCACATTAGCAGAGAGCTACTGTTCAAATTTAGCTAAACAGTGATATTTTAGTCCGTTCAACCGGAGCTTTATGAAGGATCGATCATCCTTCTTCCTTTCACGAGTGCGTAGGAGTGGATATGTATTACATTTCCGCTGACACCTTTCAGAGAGCTATTTAGTCACCATTTCCCACATGCTGGGACCCCAACAGTCATCACTGACGTGGGATAAAAGCTACACGAAAACATTTCTATCACCATTCACTTTGAAACTGCTCGAGTATTAACAACAGCAAAGATGTTTCAACAATGCATCAAGTTCTCCCTTGCACTCTGTATTATCTAGTAAGTATCAAGGTGTTTATAGTTAAATCTATACAAATCAACACAAAATATTGCAGCTTCAACTGATTCAGTGGTTTTCTCTCTTTCTTTAGTTTACTTTGTTTAAAGATTCCACAGATTATCTTTAGTATCGCCAAATGTATTTATCGCGCCTTCTCAGAGATTTTAACGACTGATTCTCGCCTAATCTTTATTGGATTTTGACTTTTATCGGTAACGACAACACTCCTCTAAAGGCTTTTATTTTATTTTTCCTTCAAGCTTCCATCTACTAGCGAGCCAAACCCAAGGAAAGAAAAAGGTAGGTGATTTTGTTTATTTCTTTCCTACTAACAACTACAACTAAGCTTTTTGATAATGTGAGCGAAATCAAACTTACTTTTATTAATTTCTTATTTCACAGTCTTCGTCGTTGGCAAACAAAAAGTTTTTCGAGCCTATATTTCGGAAAGGGAAAAAAGAGGGTGATCCCAATAGTTTACCCTATAGAAAAAATTCTCAGCTCTACTCAAGAAACAGTGGTAAACATGTTAGGGTTTTGCCGAATCGAAGCATTGACGCGTTGGGTTCAGACGGAGATAAATATGGTTAGTTTATTGTTTTCATATTATTTACTCAGTCTTGTGTTAGAAAAAAGTTTTGTTTATTTTTTATTGTTTTACCCTCAGCTAAAGCAGTGTTTTACAATTCCAGAAAGTATTTTGAAAAATTTTTACTGCTGTTAAAAAAATTGTTCTGCGAGGGATTACCACAGGTTTTTGGTAAAAGATTTTACTATATATATATATAGAGAGAGAGAGAGAAACATAGAAACAATTCTGGCTAAGCTGCAAGTTTATTTGGCCCTCTTTATATTTCCTAAACAGAATCAATCGTAGTTCTAACAAACAGTAATTAGAATACATTTTATGTTCAAAGCTTTAAATGTGAAACGAATATGGCCATTTACATCGACTATGTTTCAATATTACAACGAAGGATTATGGAAATTGCTCCACATGTTTGTTCCACGTGTTTATTTATAGTCGGTCTACCGCCTCCAGTTTTCTATTGATGATTAGAAAAAAGCGCATTGTATCCATCACGACTGAAACACTAAGCTTTTGAGTTGTTTTTCAATGTTCAAATAAAGTAAAGTTTATAATTATCTGTTTAGCTATCGTGAAAGGGCCACATTCTTGACATAGCACTGCAATCTAAAGCACATACCGCTCAGCACTAATGGATCATTATTCAGTGAAACAGTGAATCGTACAAAGACCTTCTCAAAAATAGATAAAAAAATTCAATTATTCTGTAATCATACAGAAGTCAACATTTTGCCTCAAAAAATGATGTCAGTTTGTCTTTTTGCTAATCCCAAACTTCCTTTTTTTCATGCCTTTAGAGGTTGCTTTCCTCTTTTACTTGATAAAGATAAAAATAAATTACTTATTTTTAAACCCGCTAAAAACGTTGATGTTGGGATTTCATTTGCTTATCCGGTTCTGTTTACACAGTAGTGAAAGGAGTAAGTGGTAAAGAATTTGTGAATTACCGACCGCGATTAGCGTAGGAAATACTGAGGTGACAAGGCCTAAGAA
This sequence comes from Zoanthus sansibaricus, assembly GCA_026122405.2. Lineage (NCBI taxonomy): Eukaryota > Metazoa > Cnidaria > Anthozoa > Zoantharia > Zoanthidae > Zoanthus > Zoanthus sansibaricus. The sequence goes on from JAPEIX020002640.1 coordinate 10,331, forward strand.
CTGACATAATTAATTAAGCCGCATGTACGTATTTCACAGAAAAAATTCGTTAGCAAGGACCTCCCAAGCTTTTATTGTGTTGTTTCGATTTATTTTGAGTCTAATCCTTGCAAAAATGCATCATTCACAGCATCGTCTTCCTGTACTCGTTACCAGCAATACCCTAGCAGACGAGGTCTCTCAGACCAGTGAATTTAAACCCTTAATTATTATGGCTTCTTGTGTACAAAGGCAAGATTGTCGGCTCTCTATTAGGCTTAAAATTATAACTTCGACCTTAACAGCGCTAAAAGACTGGGCACTTGATTACAAGTAAATAAATTATAGGCTTAGCAGAACCATCAAGTGCATAATTAACTGCTCCTTGGTAACTCAGAAAGTTAACGTTCCGTTACGGTAATTAACTTTGAACTCACAGAAATTTTTTAGCTGAACTTAAACATTAATTATCAACTAAAATAAAACTTTTAAAAAATCTTAAGCGTTTTTAAATATATATTATAATAGGTCAATTAACAAAACAGAGTAATTTTTGGTTTAATTTGCCAAACTTTTAATATTTTTAAATATTGATTTGCAGTTTTTGGATAATACTAATTCTGCAGGGGTTTTTTCTCTCTTGTTCACGCATTTTTGGAGCATTGGTGAAACAATTTCAAACAATTTAGGAATTGCAATTGCACCAAATAAATTTTTAGAAGCCGAAGTGTCATTCACGAGGCTCTAATGTGCTAGGCCGCCATCCATCACATATTGTATGCATTCTTGTATACAGTTCTTCTTTTCAAATAAATCCATTTCATATACAACTGGGGAAGCGTTAAGTTCATTAGTTTTACAATAAAGGAAAATCGGATGGAAGGAAAGCTATCATGATATGCCCCTTTCGTGATTGTATTTAGGAACTTTTTTCGTATTTTTTATTTTGTTTTCAGGTGTAAGACAAATTTCCTAATTAAGATGTCTTTACCACTTAAGAGCCATTAAGCCACTAACATTCCTGACGAAAAGCCTTGAACTTTAGTCAAAAGATAATTACTAGTTGTTTGCAGACACTTTTCGTTTGTAAGTTTGTTCACAATGAATCATCTTGTCTGTTATGCAAATTTAAGCTTGTGGTTACAACTGATCAATTCTGAATTTCAAACACCTTTAAATCAAAAATTGTCAGCTATTCTTTTGCTGGGGTTTTTTCGCCGTAAATAATAATGTATTCACATTTCTGCCTCTTAGCTAAACTGGTAATAGAATCTGAAGGCTTTGGAAGGGTGCGTATTCGGGGATCTGTTACCAAGTTGTATATCTGCGTTGACAAGAAACGCCGTCTCAGGGGAAGGGTAAGTACTGGAATTTTAATGCAAATCCACCAAAATCGTTAAACTTCATGGTTCTACGTACGTCAATCCAGCATTCTACAACCTAAATCAAACGTAAAGCTCATGCAATTATGATCATTCAAAATAGTTTAAATTCATACTCCTCCTTCTATACCACGTCAGTAACTTTTAGTTTTATGCTGCAAACTCCATGTTTTACAGAAAGCTATTTTTGAGAGACCTTATGAATTAATATTTGAACCAATTGTTCAAACCATAAAAGTAACCTTATATTTTTCTTTTTTTCATCCGTTAACTTTGAACCAGTTAATATAGCATAAACATATAAAATGACCATTCATTTTGTTTGTCTTGACCAGGAAAAATAATTGGTGTTTATTCCTATTTAGTAACCATGCATTCATTTTGTTTGTCTTGAAGGTAGAAATGATTGGAGTTACTCATTCTAACTTTTGAATCAGTCAATGAAACCCTATAAAGTGACCATTCATTTTGTTTGTCTTGAAGAGTACAAATGATTGGTGTTATTCAATCTAACTTTTGAACCAGTCAATGAAACCCTATAAAGTGACCGTTCATTTTGTTTGTCTTGAAGAGTACAAATGATTGGTGGTATTCATTTCAAATTTTGAATTAGTTGATGAAACTCAAAAAAGTGCATGAGGATTCACTTTATTTGTTCTGAAGAGTAGAGATCTAACTTGAGATCAGTTTTGTTTCAACATGTTTTAGAGGTTGACAATTTTACTTTTTGGCAACGTTGACAGTCTTAGTTAAGTATATATATATGCGAGATTATCTTATGCCTTTCAAACCAAATCCCTGTAGGTGTGTAGATGTTAATTCCAGCTTTTTATGGCCATGTTACGAGGAATTTCATGTGTGAATAATGTTTCTATTCATGTTATAAGATAGGAGTAAAATATAAAACGAATGAAAAAGAGAAAAAGAAAAGAGAGAGAGAGACAGGGCAGAAAGAAAATTGATAAAAACAGAATTTTGATAATAACATTATTTATTGTATATTGCTCGCAATTTTTTAACTGAAATTTAAAAACCCTAATTACTTAGCTATCAATCAGGAGTTGTTTGTGCATACATCTCATACCTGGAAATTGTTAATTGTCGTAATTAGTATGGAATTGTTTCTCCTACATTGTTTCTAATTAAGGAACGAAAACTTACAAATTGAGGTTTTTTATGTCAAAGATGTTCATATTATCTGGAGATTCAACAACTTTCTAGTACGCTGCAGATTATATATATTGCTTAAGTATCACGAGTTTGCTTAAAGCGTTCATTAAGCCCAAGCATAACGAAAATTATATAAAGCTATAAAAAATATTCCTTGAAAACAGCTTCTGATCTTCCATGCTGTAAATGTAACAGACCCTATCATCAGTAAAGTTTAAGGATCGTTCGTTAAGTAACTATAAGTTTGTATTCACTT
>JAPEIX020002731.1:0-13106 GCA_026122405.2 Zoanthus sansibaricus
GATGGAACTAAAAAGGCAGAAAATTTTCTTTGGAAGCAAAATCGAGCACGAAGAAATTTTAAAATTTACCTGAAACAATGAGCTTTCCTTAGACTTATTTCACTTTTCAATCTTGCATCAACCAAATAATATTTATAAAACATATTTTTACCTTTCTAAATGTGCAACTTGTTTTGAAATACGTATTAAATCAGGCTGCAGAGTTTCTATTCCTGCTAGCAACTTTCTTTTGGCCTCCATAATTTACAAATTTGTCACTGGATGATGTTAAAAGGCTGAAATGTTTGAGCAGAAAGTCCCCCTCAATCATATTTTTACTTTTTATACATATGACAAAACGTTAGCCGATCAAGATGAGCTGGCAACAATTTTACCAAGTTAATGTACAGTTCATTAATGTTGACAAAGTTTAAGCCTTTTTGTTAGTTTTAACAAGCAAGTTTTAACAAGTAACATGAAACGAATCGAATCGAGGAAGTATCAATAAGTTAAAGCGTTATAGGTTTTTTAATTATATGAAATGAATTTGTATATATAATATTTGGATTTCTGTATAAAATAACATAATCAGGAAAAACTGATTAACAACTAGGTTTTTCTTAGGCCATTATTTTGTGGGTTGGCAATTACCGTAATTATTTTTAGGTTTTATGGGTTAGGTTTGGGGATACATCTTGCAGGGGACTTGATGTCCTATTATGTCATTCACCTTCCATGATTAGAAAATCAAATGAATAAATACATACATACATACATACATACATAAAAACATAGTAGTATACAAACTTTTTCATTTGGAGTAACACGTGCTGGGGTTTCAATATCATCCGATGGTAAAATGTAACTTCTCAGGATTACGTCATATCCTTGAAATACAGCAAAGTTGTTCCATCCAACCTCCAGTTTAACGAAGTCTTTATAATCTTCTTGAAGCCCCTGATGGAAACACAGGAACATTCTTTTATCGCTAGTTAAGGCACTGTTTAGTTAGACAGGAAAGTTTTCCTGCTACACGAGGCTTAACATACTTGTGGGCTGGTTTTAAAACATTTTTGAATTGCGTCAGCAAGTAAGTACAAGGGTTGAAATTTTTTATAAGTAGTGTAAGAAATAAAGATCAAGTCTTCATTGAAAGTGCTGACGTACGTTAGTTACAAAAATGTGTTTTCTCGAAACAAACGGTCGATGCTTTCCGATCAAATGAGTTTTGTAAAATAAAATGTTACGGAAGAAAAAAAGATAAATACAGTTGAATATGAAAATATTTTTTAAAAAGGTAAAATGTTAGAAGCACGAGACTTCTTTGGTGCATGTATGCAGTATGAAAGTTAAGTTATTGGTGTTTCATCAGTACCAGTTGTTAACGTGACTCCTTTTTTTATACCGTATCTTCAAACTAGCCGGTCAGGTTTTGTCTACTTTTTTCCACGTGACAATCATGATTAGGCTGTACAATACATAAAATGATAACAAAAAAATATGCTGTTTCGAGGTACCTTTAGCGAAATAATTTTACGAATATCAGAAGGCCAAAACCATTTTCACCAATTAAATTGAAAAAGGCAAAAATGTGTGGCAGCAAAATCACAGAATTTAGCTCGTCTAGATCTTTTACTTCTGCTTAATCGGATTCGCCTCGGAGAAAAACAGAGCGCCACGATGTACACTGCTCATCCCAATTCCGTTTTAAGGAAAATTTTTCACCATCTCGTGATGTACGTACGTCCAAACCACTTGTTTTTCAAAATAATCCCTGACTTTTGGCAAAGCCAACCTTCAGAATATTTTTCCTGTTTTACTTGTCTTAAAATACGTTTTGTTTTGTTCTGCGGTAGAGTATTCATAATTTGTTACAATTATGAAACAAAACCTAAATTTAAGTTTCTCTATACGGTATATTTTAATTTTTGATGAATATGCTAAAAATAGCTTATGAAGATACAACTTCGACTATTTTTTAAAACAACAATTATGTGGTCACGATTTTTCGTTACGTACTCAATAGATATTTCATTTTGATTTTGCTAATGCTTGGTTCAAGATAAATGGTGAGTGTTTTCACCCTTTAACCTTTAGGAAAAACATTCTAATACTAATAGCACGTGCGACAGTAAATGAATAGTCAGTAAAACTTCTATTGTTTTGATATTTATAGCTTATAGGTATAAGTAATTTTCAATTTAGTTCCGCAAAAAGATTTTTACTGATGATGCTACATTTGCAAATCCAAAATCTTCTCTTTTAAGCAATCAACTCAACCTGGTAGTGTTTTCAAAATTTGTACACAAATTGTGTTCTAATACACTATTTAACTTTTGTATAGTTTAAAAATTTCTCTTCGCCATCGCTTAACAACCAAACTGACAAAGTGAATAAAGGTTTAATACAGCAGCACATTTCAATTTAGTCTTATAGAAAAAGAATCGAATCATTCCATGAATAGAGATCGGTAACTCTGACGACGCCTGAATAAACATCATATTTTGTAATTCTAATTTTTCCACGAACAAGATTTTTCAATTGCACATGTACGTCAAAACCAGTGACCCGTTCGCCGGCAAGCCAATTCCGTGTGTAACGGTAATTTATAATTTGTGTCGGTTCTCGTTGTTAATGTCGAAAGATGCTTCCGTTTTGATATCAATTTAACTTTTTCCGTGCCAAAAACTGGTGTCATTAATGTGTCTTCCTGATGTGTTTTTACAAAGATGTCTTAAGCTACTCACACAAATTAACCGCAGAGGTAAGTTCATCTATAGTCATAGAGACTCGCTGGCTCGTTAACGTTATACTTCCGTATAAACTTAGTCAAACTTGTGAAATAATATTTAAATGATAAATTCACATTTAACTTTCTTTATACTTTTTTTTGTTGAAAAACTAACAGTATTTTCGACATGGGATCGAAGGTTTTATTTTGAAGCAATATTTTGCAGTAATATTATTGAATTAAGAAAATCATTGTAAAAAGAACCAATTGCCATGTTAAACGTAAAACCTAACGAAAGAAAACACTATTTTCATCAGCAAGTAAAGTAATACTAGTCACCAATCAAAGAAACATATATAGCGTGTTTTGGGGAATAAAAAGAATATTATTTTATATTTACTTTTAAATTAACAGTTTTTTTTATAACACCATTTTTTGAAACTACACAATTAGTATTACTGTGATTCAATGAAAGATTATGAATTCATTGCACTTAAAAGTTACAAATGTTATAGAATATTTTCGGAATAAAAATATATTTGAAGTAATAATGAAAAATTATAATAAAACTTAGCTCGCGAATCAATCCAACAAAAACTTAAAGAAAATCCTAAGACGTGGGCAAAGACGTTGATGAGCTTATTGTGTTCGGTTAGACTTTGTCTTCGTTTCGCTACTCGTGAACCGTATTTTTATGAAGGAACAATAGCACCTGTTTCATCTCATGTGGCGAAAACAAAAAAAAAAATGTTTAAAAACGGCCATGCAAATGTGTACATTAGCAAACATTTGACTAAACACCAGTGGTAAATATACTAACACAATTAACGGTTTGTAATAGTATGAAATAAAATCACGAACGCTGAAAAATCAATTGAAGTTACTAGAATCTTGCTCTTGAAACAATTGGCATTGCTGTGTAGAATTATCGCTTCGCTGCGTCAACAAAAACACTTTCTTTCTATCTCGTTCAACTCTACCATCTTACTTTGCTATGATACCATAGCAGATGTGAAAAAGAAAACTAAAAATTACATTATGTATATCGGGCTATCCATTCGTTGCGACTCTATGCCATAAGGCTGAAATTGTCCAAATGCAAAGAACATGTTAAAAACATAAAATAATTTAAATTTGGATAAAACGTGCAGCTTCATGAAAATGGAGTGAACGATATGCTTGGTTGTCTCCAAGTTGAAGTAAGTTACGGTTTCACAATAGAAATGAAACTCTTTTTAAGACAAAAAATAATTTTATATTAGAAAAAAAAAACATGTACTCCTTGCTTTCGTATCTTGATGAAAAATACGAAGTGAATGTTTGGGAGAATTTGAGAGCAGATCAGTGAAACCCCAAGACCTGCCGAGCGGTTTCTTTTACGCTATTCTGTACTTAACTGCTACGATCATTCATAACACTAACAAATTGTTTTTAAATCTGGTGTCACTGTAAAACTGCTAACTATGACTGTAGATTCATGTTCAAAAAGGCAATCAAATAGTGAAAAATTCCATCAGGTTTCAAGATTTGCCAAGACGTGAGGATTTAACTATCCTAGGTACCTCAACTACCCTATCAGAAACAAAGTATTTTACTGAGAATATAATAAGCTTCGTCCCTTTGCGTTTCTCTCCTGAATAAACTATTCTCTCTTGAGGAGAATAAAGTAGATATCATATTTCGCTTGTCGACTCCTTGTCCATGGAGTCTGCTGAACGATCTACCTTGTTCCCAGTAGGTAACACAAGTATTGTGCTTAAAGTTGCTCTGAACTTTAACAAACTAGGTGTTGAGAGAGGAGAGGAAGACGAAGAGGACTCTCTAGAAGACAGGGAAACTTCACGTGGTGAGTAAAACAGAACTACTTGATAGGAAGTGTGTTTTTTTAATTAAACTAAAGCGGCGTTGGTGTTTCTGGCATGTGCTGAAATGCAGCTTGCAAATGCTGAAATGCGTCGATTTCATTTCCAGATTTTGAGCTACGTAAATGATTTTGTACATTCAAAAAAAAAAAAAAAAAGAATTCAGAGTGCTTGACGGAACTTTTAGGGTTGAAAATAAAACTCTCCATCGCGTATCTTTTAGGGTCTCGAACTGACACCACATCTGTTACAGTAAGGTTTCGAACTTTATTCAAGATTATACAAATTGAAACAGTGTCATATAAAATAATATTTATTAACTTTACCATTACATTAGCATCGTAACTGATTTATTTATGCGGACCTTTTAGGTTCTGAAATCATTACCTGAGTTTACTTACGCGTACCTGAAATCAGTACCTGAGTTTATTTATGCGTACCTGAAATCAGTACCTGAAGTTATTTATGCGTACCTGTAATCAGTACCTGAGTTTATTTATGCGTACCTGAAATCAGTACCTGAGTTTATTTATGCGTACCTGAAATCAGTACCTGTGTTTGTTTATGCGTACCTGAATTCAGTACCTGAGTATATTTTTACGTACCTGAAATCAGACTTAATTTTATTTATGCGTTTATGACGTAATTGTTTACACCGCGGTACAAACTCAGTCTCCATAATCTTTGTATTGAGGACACCCAGTTTTCAATACTCAATTCAGCCGATTCACAGAAACCAGTTAGTTTTTGTTGCTACTGTGTTGCTACTCATTCGAAAGACCGTAGCCACTATGTCGTCGCACAGGTAAGCGAACAGGAAGCCTAGTTAAGTCACCAGTTACCACAGGAAGCCCGCAAAACTTTGAAACAAATGCACAAATAAAACGTCTCAATTTAGATTCACACGGTACAGTTTTATTATGAATTTCTTAACATTCCATGTGTTTTTGCAGTAGCCATAAGTGCTAAAAAAGCATCGTTTGTTGAAATAATTGCTATCGGTAATAAGCTAAGAATCTCTTTAAATTTTGATAGTCAGTTAAAATTTTAGACGATTTCCAGTTATCTGAGTAATAATTATATTCAGACCTTTTAAGTGTCCTTGATGGACCCACTGAAAATGGCCGGCCCCTAACAGCTGTGATCTAATGAGTTCACACAGTTGGCTAGAGAGTGTTGGTGATTCAGTTCCGATGAAGAGGTCACAGTTTTGAATTTCGTTTAAGTCAGAGTTTTTGAGTACGCTTCTTTTTCATTTTTGATTGCTTACATATTCATCACGATCTGGGTAAAGTGAAAAGATATACCAGTTGTTTGTAGTGTGGCGAGTCACAACCAATGTCAAGCACGCATCTCAAGGTGCCTGTTTGTCTTCTAAATGTCCAAGGTTAGAATATGACGCAAAATGTCTCCGTTATAACAACAACAAGAAATTAAACAAACTGAATGACAGGAAATGCACTGTTTTTCTTTATTACTTACATTTCAAATTTTTGACTTCCAGTCATGTAATGAAAAATTGAAATGGGTAACTTTCCTTATAAGAAATGCACGTGCATTAAACCATGCAACTTGCATCATCAAAACTTACTAAAGCGGAAATCGTGATAGCAATCGATGCGCAGGCAGTTTCCGGAAGTTTTAATATTAAAACAATAAAAAGCATGTGTTAAAAAATATTGCCCCATTGTTATTGTTAAGTGCCTTGATTTAGTAAATCAAGAGTTGCGGACAGGGTTCGATGTGTTTTTGCGTTCATGCGCAACCGAGAAATGGAGGCGATTTCAATTTTCTGTTTACTGACGGTTGTTAGTGAATGATACCAAGTAACTGTGTGAAAAATAATGTGAGAAAAAATGGTTAAGGTCCAAACGCAAGCGGCTGGTGAGAAATTATTGATGGCACTAGTATCACCAACGAAGGATGGCTTGAGAAGGCACGAGAGGGTCTTACACAAAGGACGGTACAAAAGTTACAGAGGTACTTAGTTTTAAGTTTCTTTGACTTTCTGTTCGGTCAAATATTCTGCAAGTAAATTATTTTAAAATTTCTGAAATTTCTGATCTCTGAGACGGCTGAAGGCAAAGAATCACATGAAAGACAGGAGATGTGTGAACGTTTTCAACGTGCCGATAATTGGCTACGGCAGTCAATGTTTTAGGTTATTAATACTTTCCTTAATTTTTATCTTCTTCTTTTGCTCTGCAATGAAATTAAAATTGCATTTTACTCTTTTTAATTAACTAGCTGGTTATTTTTTTTTTCGTTTTCAGCTGTTATAAACAATAATTGATATATATGGCTGCAATTTTCCATCTTTTTCACTTTCAATTTATGGTGATTTGATCGCAATGCCAGGAGAGAGTTTTCATTTTAACTGCTATAGCCAATCACACAATTTTATACGGAATTGTTTCAGTTGGACATGAAAGTATTATAATGTCGCTCGTCTTTATAAATTATGTGCTACAGGAAATACGGTCAAAGTGATGTACACAGCATAAAAATAACAGTTTAGAGATTTTTTTGTTCTATCACTTAGAGATACATGAAAATATTTCAAATTAGCAATTATGTTTTACAATCTTTTAAATTAGCAAAAATTTCTCTTATCAAAACTTGCGCTTTATTAATTGATCGGAGTTTATTCCATATAATATGTTGATTTGACGCTTGTTGGTGTATTGGGTTGTTTTGTCGATGTATAAATTTAGAAACTGCGTTTAGCTGTTTATATCGCACGTGGTTACTAAACGTCATACAGTTACAATAATGTATTTCCCGGCACAGCAGGCTAAAACCTCAGATAACACTAACAGTAACAGTTATTTTTAAAATGATACAGATATATATGTTGCATAGCCTTTTTACAAGAGACTCAAACACAAGAACTTTAAAACAGGCCAAAAATGTTGACTTTTTTTTTTATAAAAAATTACCTAAAGGCGTCTGTACTGTTTATCAAACTACCCCCTTGTTAGGACTTTCAGTTTATTGTGATTGGTTGAAAAGGACTTAAACGGTATTGGCTCAGAGAGTTCTATACACGGTAAGGACCACTCTGAGCACTACTTTTTGTTCAAAGTCAAACAAGAATTAAAAAGGTTTGAATTGTTAATCTTTTTCACTTTTTTTTATATAATTGATTATTTACATTGATTTATTCTCCAATAAAAAACAAATTCCAAAATACTTCCTTTGAAACCCACAAGCGAAAGGTGATGTGATAATTTACGTCAGAGCCATTTTCACGTAACGATATTTTAAAAAAATGTTTTTTAGAGTACACTCGGATTTAAATGACAATGTTAAACTAAACTGCGATTTGAAAATCATAATATAATGTTTTCGGTGAAATTTAAAACAACTTTTAACAAATACTAAACCCATTAACTGAGTTCATAAAATTGCGGATGTATATTGAATATATACCCATATTCCTGTTTTTACCTATTTTCTGTCGGTTATTTTTAGAAAAGTTATATTCAGCAAGTAATCTGCGAGTACGTCATTCCCTCCTTGGTGTTTTAACAAAAACTTTTAAAAATGGAAACCGACTCCGAGGTTGGCGTTAGAGCGCAGGGAGTGTCGAGTGACGCGATAATTTTTTAATCTATCAAATTTAATCTTGTTATCTTATAAAAAAAAATAACAATTTCGGAATTTGTTTAAAATTCTAAGAAACAAAGGAATACGATATTCTTAAAACAACAAAACAAATCTGAAGTTTTTCAAATCTTGCGGGGTAATGAAGTTGCCGCTTGCTACATTTCGAGTTTCTTTTATTACCTTACATGATATGTTTAAATATTACAAACAAAGACTTGGTAAAAGCTGGTCAGAGAAGTAAAAAACTTATCGAGCTGAATAGCCGGTGGTACAGCTAATTCTTTAATTGATCTAACCTGTAGGCAATTCGCAACAATCTTGTTATTTTTTAAGCAGAAACGTATTTTTTTAAATTCAACTGAAGCATATTAAAGAATGAAACCAAACATTAACAGCGCCAGTATGCTGGCTTTGCCGGTTAGACTTAGCGCTAGCCGTTCTGTGTGGCCATGCGTGTGTGTGTGTGTGTGTGTTTTTTTTTGCTGTTTTATTTTTACTTGTTTTGTGTTATTATATTACTGAACAAAAAACGCAGAACCTCAAGCGCTACTCGTGCTTCCATATGTTGCAGATGATGTTTTTGTCTTTTCTTTCTGTAGATTGCAAGCAATATATATTTTATTTAGCAAGCAATATATATCATTAAGTCTCATCGAGAGCAAGCAAAACAAACGAGTCCTGATTTTAGTTAGCATGATTGTAGCAATGTTGCTCCTAGTTATGGCGTAGTAATAGTCAGTGGAGTGTAATAGTTATGCATGTAATTCAAATAATTTCGAAAGAAAAAGTAGGCCAACGGAGTCCAAACCCTGTTTACCAACCTGCATGATATCAGTTCGGCACTCAAACCAAGCCATTGTCAACAATATGGCCATTGTTCTCGCGACATTTCCACTTCAGTGCTCAAACCAAAATAAATAACATTTAGTTAAATGTATTCAAATATAATTTTTAAAAAAGTACATTTAATGGACCACCAATCCACTTTCTTTCCCGCAAATAGTTTTAAATTTCCTTCCTAACCTCGATATTGTTCATAAAACTTAAAGATGTGGTTTCCTAAGTGTTTCACCTAATTATAAAAAACCAATTTGAGATTTCTGAACATTGAAATATTTTAAGTAGTTTATGAAATAATAAAAGCTATTGTAATTGATAAAATTGTTAAAGTTTACATTTGCAAAGTAACACCAGATTTTTGCTCTGCTTAAAATATTTATTTTTTCAAGTAGCACTCTTTTTTTTCGCAGTTTTTTTTTTAACCTTCACATTAAACAAACAACCGTCTAACATTCCATGCATTCAGCTGGCTGTTTATTTTAAATGTTAATATACCTTCGTCTGAGGTGGTAAAAATATATGATGAATTCGCCATGTCCAAAATGACATATTTTTTGATGTAAGAACCCACTGCATTCTCATTTACAAGTTAATATCTAATTCTCATATATTTTTTGATATAAGAATACACAACATTCCCGGAGTTACAAAGTTAATATCTTAAATTAAACACAGATACATCGACCTTTGTTCTATCTAAGACAAAATAACTAATTAATTAGTTTCTTAGTTATTTTTTAAACAAAAGTATCCAGCACTTTTTTATTATTTTAAACATGATATAATTGTCTCGAGCAATGTGAATGAAATAAATCAACGTTTTTTGTTTTGGTCGAAGTCTTTTATCTTTTCCTTTTCTTTGTGAAGCTTTAACAACCTTATGAAAGATTTGTTTTTTCAATTAAGAATGTTATGAAATGGATCCTAGTTAACTTAATCCAGGAGATTGAAATAAAAACCATTATTTTCGAGTGGCGCTTCAATGGATTTAAAACTGTAGAAAGCACAAAGCAACCACGGTTTGGCCAGAACCTGTACGCATGCGTACAACCAGCTTTACCCGAGTAACTACAATGAAAGCAATTGTAGCAGCCGTAGTCAGCGGTTTCGTCCTTGTTTTAAGAGTAGAACAACAGGGCTTACCCGTGAGCGGGCTAGCTGCTTTCGCTAGACCTTATTAGCAGCTGCTTTGAGAATTCTTGGCCTCATTTGCACGGTAAGGAAAGCTTTTAAGCCACAAGCAAAGAGCTACATAGATGAATTCAAAGAACTGCTTTAAGGCTGAGTTCCCACCGCGTACATGTGGGAGCTTGGTTGGGGTATGCCAGATTTAGCTCAGGAAATGCGTGCGGAAAGGACCCAAAGAGAGGACCTTGGTGGTTTAAAAACACAAATGCAAAACTGTAGAAAGCATAAACCACCCTAACTCAACTACAAGGTTTGAGCAGAACCTACACGCATGCGAACAACCGGTTAGCACTTGTAGCTCATTGCTTGTGGCTGAAAAGCTGTACTGTGCTGATGAGTCCTAACAAGGACGAAACAGCTGTACACGGTTGCTCCAATTTCTAGTCCGCAAACAGTAGAGTTGAGTATATTTCAATGGATTAATTAATTGTTGAAAAAAAAATTCCATTTTGCAATCCTTTGTTGGAATCATCACTTGCTTCTTGAATGAATATAGTTGCCTGTCAATTATGTAACACATCAGCGTCACTACAGAATAGTCGTTTTTCAATGTAATTCGTTTGATTATACGTCTCTGGTATTATAGGATGTGCAAAACGGACGCATTATCCGTCTAGACGAAAACGCACTACACAGGATAGAATAATGTGTCATGTGCCCATTTTATAGAGACAAACTACAAAGTTTTCCCAAGTTCGTCCAGACACCTCATGATTCATAATGCGTCCTCTAATATAAAAACGGCCAATAATACCGATACAATTCTTAGTCTTCAGGCTTTCGCGCGGATAAAACATGATGAATGGATAAAAATTTTAAAAAATCTAAAAAAGCACTTTACGGTTTCTGTACATAGTGTTAAGTGGATGAGAATTTTTGACTCCCCCTGGACGGGACACTAATCAATCGCAAGTTAGCCATTCCAACAGACGCTGGTACTCATTTACCTACCCCGGAAGGATGAAAAGTTGAGTTAGCTTTAGTGAAAATGAAGTTTACACAAAACCATGCAGTGGGAAGGCCGCCTTCTAACCAGCTTCTAAAACCACGCAACCGCGTTTTAAAACATAAAACTGCGTTCAGTTAAATGATACAAAACAATGGTTTATTGCTTTATGCAACAATTAGAGTGTTTTTGAGCAAATTTTTACAGACACTATTAACAACAAAAAGAACAAAGCAACATAAGCCATGCAGTAGTTCCAATAAAGATTTTAAAAACAAATTTTGTAATACGAATAAAATTAAATATTTCAACAATCTGAAATCTCAATCTTTACAACCTCATGAATTCCACTTTAAACACTATAACTTTTTACATCATTTTTAACAGCATATAAAAGTCTCTTCATCTTTTCAAAACAAGGTAACAAAATAATTATTATTTAACATTCTTAGTCTTATAAACCTGAAAGCATGTGGAATCCCGGAGGGAGACTTGTTGACTGTATACTGGTCCCTACTAAGATACACTTTGGAGTACGCATCGGTTGTCTTCACAAACTTACCGCCGTACCTCTGTCAGGTATTATCTATGGACATGAGACATGCACCCTCACACATTCGGAAATACTATCACTAAAGGCTCGGCGTCATTTTGCATGCTGCAAATTTGTTATCAAAATTAAGCACGGGAATTTGCTATACCCGTTGATTGTTAGCAGGATCGTCCCTCCACAAGCGTCCTGTTGGCTCAGATGTGGTCCATCGCGAAACGTTTCGCTAAATCGAACAGACGGTTTTTCTAATTTCATTACCGTTAGATAATCTTCAGATAAACTTAATGTAAAATTTTGTATCATATTTATATTTTTATGTATTTATGTCGTGAGCTTTAGTCTGGATGGCATTTTCTTCGAAGAATACCAGGTTAACGGCGATGTCAAGGTGCAAAATATAGGATGAATCTCATTATTTATACAGGATATCAAGTTTAGCAAAGCTAGTTTAAATGGAGTCCTGTCATAACAAAAAACAACAACAACAAAAATTAACAATAACAGTAACAATATCAATAGTACAACAACAAGCACATGAAATTTAGTAGTAGAAAGCTATTTATATCAATTGACCCACCCATACTTGCCCTTGGATTGCTTGAAATGGTGTTTAGCTCCAGTTTTGAATTTTTCAAGGTTATCAAGATGTCTTATATAATTCATCATCATTCATCGACATTCACAAACAACCCAAGCTCTTAATTCGAATTGATGAATATATTTCCTGTTGGCTGCTAAATATTATATTAAATAAATAATATATTAAATAACTTATTATGGAGGGTTTGATAATCGTGTGCAAATTACACCAGTTCATTGATTTAAGATGTTATCTCTTCACATTTTTGCATTATATGTATTTTTTTCTGCAAGTTTTCACGCCTTTATACAGCCCACTAAAAAATAGGGAAGGCTGGAGACTCGATTTGTTTCCGGCCACAGTTCACTCAAAAAACTTCTCTCCTGCCCTAAAACAGGGGGCCCAAATCCCATTAGAATCACCACCCGTGTATATACTATTAAATTGCGTATGTTACTGATATACAGCTAAGTGACCTGCTCATCGTGTGATAACCTAGAGCTTAGCAAGTTAAGTATGTAATTGAAAATTACAGGATCAATGGTTTGGTTATACGTATACCTTTTTAACTTTTTAGATTTTTAATGGTAACACTGATCGCTACACGGTTGTGAGTCATGTGCTTGATCCACCAATTGTTTCCCGCTACGTCAGGATCAGCCCTCAGACTTGGCACGGTCACCCAGCTATTCGTCTTGAGCTATACGGCTGTAGAGCAGGTAATTATGATGATTATAATTATATTACTACTACCACTACTACTACTACTACTACTACTACTACTACTACTACTACTACTACTACTACTACTACTACTA
>JAPEIX020002798.1:0-13103 GCA_026122405.2 Zoanthus sansibaricus
GGCTGGCATGAAAATTTTAAACTGCTTAGTGTTTATACACAATGTCCACTACAAATATTGGATAATGTAAACAAATAATGTATTTCATATACTTCAAAGAATCTTTAATGACATTTAATAAATTAAGTAGCTAAAAGAGGAAAATTTCCACAATGTAAACAACGGTTGATGGATATATAAATGCACAGATATGTAAATGAATATTGTGGCATATTTCAAAACTATTTGTTTAACAAAAATAATAAAATGGTAAAAGCATTGTCTGGTTAAAACTATTTAAAAAAACACAAGCTCTTGGTTGTCAGCTGACTACTCGAATTTAACACTTCTCCTTCACTGCTTGAAGAGCACGATGAGCAGCCTGAAGATGGCTAAGAGAAAAAAATAATCACTGAACTACTTGGGTTGAAAATTCAAATGGGCATTATATTGATCTAAAATACAAATGCAAACATTTATATTTGAGAAAAATAAACAAAAGGAACTGCAAATATTCGAAATCATACAAGTACTTAGATATGTAGGATTTTACTGTAATTTTGAGAAAAACTAAGCATGAATTGGTACTTGACTGTGCAGCTTCCCTCATCAACTGTGTTAACGACACCAATTTGTTTTAGACACACAAAACCAACAAAATTTTTCTCATATTTCCTCAACAGACTGTCAAATGAGGAGGGTTTTCTATAAGATTTAAAGTAGCCAGAGATATTTAAAAAGTAGATGGTTATGTTCTTTTTGGTACTCTTGTGTTACTTCACATGATTGGGTCTCAAAGCAATGAAAGTGGCCGGCAAAATCTTGCAGAGGTGGCCAATTTTGTCGGCCACCGGCTCTTATATACAACCCTGAATGGGAGCTACATGTTTAATGTACGAACAAAATCTAGTACTTTGGGCTGAGTAGTATTTGCTTTACCATCCTAATTATTGTGAGAACAGCATGGAAAAAAATTTTTCCAGTTTTTTGATGGTCAGTTGCGAAGACATGTTAACCCATAACCAAAGAAAATGAAGTACATTCCAGAAGAAATTGACAATACAGATGATGAAACTGAGCAAGATCACGAGGATGTTGGTTATGAAAAGAACATGTTGAATAAATAATTGTTAAAAATCTCTAAGGCCCGGTTCAAACGTCGCACTTCACATGTGCCGAATACAACTCCTATTTTAGTCGACTGGAATAATTAAATGCGGCATTTGATTCAGACATCGAATTTAATGGTGCCGCATTTAACTTCGTCTGCCTTCAATATTCCCAGTTTCCTCTCGGACAGGCTATATCCAAAATGGCGGAGAACAGCATGTTTGGTGAAGAAAGCTCTTTTCGTTTCATTCAGCGTATGGTTTGTAACACCAGAAGACGTAGGTTGATGATGCAATCAATGGTCAGCTACTTAATCGCTAGGAGAAGACTCTACTGAGCGTTTGTTTAATCTCTTTGATGATGCTTCTGTCAAGAAAAAAGGTGATAATGCAGCTTTCCAGACACCGATCATGTCGACGACTGGTAGAAACACTGGATTGTGGGAAAATGTGTGGAAAAATTATTCTGATGTAGGATTTAAGAAGACTTTTTGGATATCTCGGGCGACTTTTTGGTACATTTTGGACCGTATATAACCTATACTGGCAAGACAAACGTTGACAGAGGACCCCATTTCACCTGACGAAGACTTGCCATATGCTTTTATAGACTGGTAAGGGGTGACTATTATTATACGATTGCAGAAATGGTTGGAAGAGGAGTTTCAACAACAAGTTCTATCGTTCAAGAGGTTTCACAAGTGCTAGTTAATCGCTTGTGGAACGACTGTGTTCAGTACACATGCCTGATTCCACAGAAGCTTTTAAGGTCAAATCCTGGACATGGAAGAATTCTGGCAGTTCCCATGTTGCTGGGCAGCAATCGATGGCTGCCACATCCCAATAAAATGCCCTCCAGGAGGATTAGAAGCGTGCAAAGAATACCACAACTACAAAAACTTCTACTCGATCGTGTTGATGGCCATGGTTGATTCAAAGTACAGATTTATATGGAATAGTTGTGGATTTCCGGGAAATTCGCACGACGCCATTATTTTGAAGTCCACAAACTTATGGGACTTGCTTCAAAGTGGGTTGTTGCCAAATATGGCAAAAACTGTTGGTGCGGTCAGCATACCCCCACTTATAGTAAGGGACTCAGCATTTCCCCTACAAACGTGGTTGATGAAAGCTTACACCAATGCCACCTTGAGCCAACGGCAGAGGTACTTGAACTACCGACTTAGTAGAGCGCACATGGTGACAGAGGGGGCATATGAACAGCTAAAGGGGAGGTGAAGAGTGCTTCTTAGAAAAAGTGAGAGCAACAAGGAACACGTGCAGACAGTCACCCTGGCATGCATGGCCCTGCATAACATTTGTATAGACCAAGGTGATTCTATTTCCAAGAAGCTTGACCTGACAGTAGACCCAAGCACCCAGGAAAAGAGGGATCGTGAAGAAATTAGAAAGCTTCTGCAAATGACGGAGTGCAGAAATTCAAAAGACAGGTCTGGTGAAGCAGTGAAAGTAAGAGATGCTCTCTGCGAGAAACTGTGGGTTGAAAGGAGACTGGAAAAGTTCGAGTAGTCTTGAGTAGACATTCAACTACTCCAACCAAGGTAACCCTAACAAACTGTCTCTGTACACTTTTAACAACAGAGGGCAAGTACCGACAGTCTAAGATGCTTCTTCTGTAGTTTTAATGCCGTTTTGTATGTTATGTTTGTCCTTGGTGCAATGTTACGTGTATTTCCCTTTGTTTTTTTATTCATTATCATACTTAAATTATCATACTCAAAAACAAAGGAAAATAAAAATTGCACCAAGAAATAAATTGAGTCATGTCATGTACATACACTGCAATGACTGCGCTATAGCTTTCATAAGTCAACGTAAAATTTACTATGGAAATCTCTACTGATTACTGTACATCTTGACCCTTGAGAATTTTATGTTTTCCTTAATTTTCAAAGCTTATCATATCAGCAGAACTACTCAAGAGATCAAAAACTACATTGTAATACATGTACTGTACGTACAACTGTTGACCTTAAACTGTTGACATTAAACTGATTGAATACGTATTGTTTCATCTTTTCTTACTTTAACTTTTATGAAAATTATGAATTTCAATTATGAAAATTATGAATTTCAATTATGAAAATTCACTCTTAATGTTGATTGAACTTGAAACCTTGAACCTTTCGTGCTGCTTCATAATGCATTCATTAAAGAAACTACAGTAACGGTGACTTTAACAACAGTCACTTTGGCAATTCTGTGTTAATGAAGGAGTATAAAACATGAACTCAGATAAAGCATGTAGTCCAGTCACAAGTCTTTAGTACCACTGATTGTACAATGGCTGATACATTCCACTACCAGGTGCCTCACTGCCACTGAATCCACTCTGTCCCTAGTACATACCACTTGTTGTTGTTGGTCATAAGCTGTGAATTCACTGCTTGCATTTGGCCTTGAGCTTTGTAGAAGGTAAAATAGTTTAAGCTCATGCTCTCGAGCTTTGTCCATCTCTTCCCTCATAAGATTTGTAAGGTCTCTGGTGGGATCATTTTTTACCACTTCCTTCACAAGATCTAAGGTTTTCACTAAGGCTGCATCAATTGCTCTTTTTATAGGAATAAACATTTCACTTTCTGCACTTTCAGTGTCCTCAAGATTCTCACCAATGGCCGTGTCCAATCGAGACAATGATGAACATGGTGATGGTTCTATTGCTTGGTCCGGTTGACATGATTATCTAGTTTTTACAACAGCAAATAGGACTGGAAACCATTTCCCATATCCCTGGTTCTCTTTGAATCTCTTGATCCCTGTTTTGATTGTCATGGCTGCATTTTTTCAGTCACTTACACATTTTTTGAATTTAGTTCTCCTCTGTATAATGCTCAACACACAATCAAAGCTGAAATCTCCTATCTATAAACGCTACTATGGAGATATTAACTCAATAAATACCTTTTTAACTTTGTTTCCGTGCTAACAGTTGACGAATGCGGCTTGTCTGAAGTATATCTTCATTGCCAACAGCGTCATCTTGATCTTGGCCTTCACTCGACTTGCGCCTTTTCATCGTTTCATTGAAGCACGTCTCACAAGATGCCACAGATTTTCCCTCTTTCCACCCAGGAGTGCCCTCTTCATTTTCAAACACCGAGCACCTCATACAATAATAATTGCTGCACATCAAACAAGTATACTTTGTTTATAAAAAGCACGAACTGCACATCCCTTCGCCTCCCGCCCTTTTGTCGAAGTGCTGTTTATTCTCTTCTGCGCATGGCATTTACGGATTGTAGTTACAAAATGAATAATAATAATTTACTATAATTTATGTATTATATTCGGCACATGTGAAATACGACGTCTGAATCAAATGTCGAACTAAGTCGAATATTAGACTGTTTCAGTCACAGATTCGACGTAAGTCGTATTTAATTCGAAACTGTCGAATTTAATTGATTCAAGCGTCACATTTCACATGCAGTTAATTCTTGAGTTTTATTCGGCACATGTGAAATGCGACGTTTGAACCGGGCCTAAAACATTTAAAAATGAGACTCAACATGTTACAAGGACCAGCTACGCCTCCCAAGAGGAGATTACACCACATGCACGAACTGTCTTTTCTACCTCTATGACATGCAGTACTACTTCGCATTGTTTGTCATTCTTTCCCCAAACAATATCACAATGGAACAGTCTCCCGAATCATTTATTCAATCACTGTAATTCCGATAATCAATTTCGCATCCGTGTTGCTGTTTTAAACCATATGCCTGTAAACCTGATTTAATTGATTGTTCTTTTTCCCTTTTCTACTGTTGTTTGTATGCCTGTCTACCCCAGCTGAAAATCCTCCTTGGAAGGGGTAGCTGTATTGGAAAATAAATAAATAAATGGAATGTTTCAGTTTAAGCAACAATGATAAATTCATTTCACACATATATGTTGACAGCTAGTTGTCAACATGAAAGAGATAAAAGTAGTGAGTGATCGGTCACTCAAACAAGTGACACACTGCAGTATTACAATGCATTTCAAATATCATTTGAACTGGGAATCATATAACTGTAAGTTATACAGTTGATAAGTAGTTGCTTTGAAAATCATAACATTAAAAAGGATAGAGATAAGAAACTTAAGTTAGTTCTTAATCCACAGTGTTTCGGTGTCCTCATGGTACCATTTTTAAGAGATGAAAACTTTGTTTAACAAGTGAAGTATTTGAAAACTATTTCTATATAAATTTTACTGATTTGATACTTCACTTGTTAAACATAGATTTAACTGAAAAATGGTGTCAGGACTACAAAATGTCATGGATTACAATCTAACAATTACATAAGTTTCCTTTTTTAAATCATACAGTTATGTAGTAAATTACACAACAAGAGCCCAATAAACACCATCTTAGATACAACTAAAATTAAAATATAGTCTAATTAAAACTCAAAAATTGAGGAATGTTAGTGATAGGGCTAGTTTCTTTTCATTCCGGCACCTAAGATTTTGAGGATGGTCACCCACAGGCTCCTTATAATTAGCTGAAGGTTAATTTTTAACCCTGTACTAACATTCAGTCAAATTTGATATACTTAAGAGATTTGAATTTGTTGTTTAATAATTGTTTGATTATTATTAATGTGATTTATAAATAAATTGTACCTTCTCTTTTTTTGTGTGTGCTCTGCGTTGTTCATTGAAGAAATGTTTTATGTGTTCCTCAATGCCTTCTGTTAAAAAACCGGCCACTGACAATGAGCATTCAGGAGATATTTCTCTTGCAAATTCTTTTAGTTCAGCCTTGAGTTGAGGTGTATTAAATTTGGGGAATTTGTTCTTCCATCTTTTAGTTGCTAAAACTCCCACATTCTTGCGCCTGTTAGATGTATAAAAACTTTTGAACTGGTTCACACTTGACATGTAGTATATGCACAGCATGTGAAGACTCAAAAAGTGATTATTAGTGCCATAAGTAACCCACAGAATAATCTTTCTTGTCAAATGTTTAAAAAAACATGGTAAACATTTAATGACTGGTCCCAAGGGAAACAGTTTTGTTTCAACGAGGGTCTGGCCATGGGAAATATAATTCATTTGAGATGCGAGGCAAACAAAACTAAACTGGGATCAGTTATTAAGTGTTTTATTATATACTCTAATCAAACGAACAAAAACTATCTCTCAATTTTGAAAAGTTATTACAAAGTGACAAAAGTATTTGCAGTTGGCAAACGTGTCACAAGTACTTTCTATGGACTTTTTATATCAGCAAATATAATAAAAGGTCATTTTACACCTAAGCAAAAACATTTGCATACTTTTACACGAAATATTGGGCCTTTAAACCGATGTAAAATCAAAGTATGTGCTTTCACAACTACTGCTTGGCCATTCTCGTATACAATCGCTTTGGAGGTAGGCGGTACTTTTGCATCTGACACCCGCAAACGAGAATAAATTGACTTTGCCACATTTTTTTAAACAACGACAATGTTCTATATTTATATTCAAATTAGAAAACAATTTAACTTCAACACCAGCAGAGAAACTTTTAAGAGCAGCGCAAAAATGCGATTCGGGCGGAACATACCTCCATTGAGTTCTGTAACCTCAAGAAATGGAAATTAAAGATAAGTTTTATTTTAAAGAGCAAGAAACTAAGAGTAAATAATAGCGAAATAGAATAAAAGTAATCTCAAAAAAACAAAATTAGAATGAAGTGGAATAATGGTTAGTAGTTAGTGACAAATTATACGAGTTTAGTTCCTAGCACACTGAAACTACTTGTGCGGCCACGGTGGACCACAGTATTGCATCATAACAATACTGTGACTACTGTGTCTAAAATTTCCACTCGAGAACAACTGAAGATTTTCTAAGGATAAAACACTCACTTTGAAAGATACAACCGCCTTAGCTCTGGTGAAAATGATGCAAGATCGCCCATTGAAGGCTTACCACTTGGCGTACTCGGCTGGTGGTTTCTGCCGTTTCGTCGTTGTGATCGCGGTATCAGTTTTTCAAACTCTCTTTTGAATCGAATCGCTTTCCCGTACGTTAACCCAGGTTTGACAAAGATTTGGAAGTCTGCATCTCTTTCAAGGAGGTCAGCAATCGCGAGAGGGCAGGTTATTTCTTCATCTGTCGTCAAATAAAACAGACATGGGCGATTTATTTTGAATAGCAAGACGATCACTTGGGGATCGACAATTAAGACTTACCTTCGAAAGCTTTGGCGATATCTTCACCGAAAATCTGTGATAACATTTTATTTATTTCTTCTGAGGTTTCTCAGCCATTTTTTAGCTATATGTTTTCTGCTACGCACTCACTAAAACTCGACAAAGAAGGAAAAGGGCGCCAACATTTTAAGCGTGGACTTTATTATAAGGTTTACGGCTCGTGATTGGCCCGTTTTGAAAAAGACGCTAACTGATCGCCAAAGCAGCAATCCACAAAAATGTGAACTCTGGGATGGTGAACGATGGGTTGAACTGCAGTGGTTTTCGGACCCTAACAGTATCTGGACTTTGCCAGCACTCTGCCCTCACTGTGGATTACCAGTTTCATCAAATGAGTTAATCAGTTCTCCAAGTGGCAAAGATGGTAGTAAAGATGTGGAATGCCCAAACTGCTTTGAAACTTTTAAACACTATATTAAAGTTGCTAATGGATGTCCTTTGAATCTGTCTTTCGTAGGGCACTGGGATGGCTGGCAGCCATTTGGGACAAGTTATAGAGGTTGTTGATCTCTTGAAGTTAGCATTGGAAACATGTCCAAGAATGATAGGAAGCATGTAGAAGAGGTGTATGTGGTTGGTTTTGTTCCATGTTCTCAGGTTTCAAACCTGCCTGAAGCTCTTGACCCGTTTCTGCAGCCTTTAATGCAGGACATATCCACAGGTTTCATTGATGGTTTCAAGGTTTTCAGCTGTCCAAGGGAGATAGACGTAGAAGGCTATCAAACCAGTGGAGAAGAAACAGTGCGTGTGCTACTTCTGTGCTGGACGGGAGATCATCCTGGACAGTGCGAGTGTGGAAAATTCTTGAACCAAGGAAAGTGTGGTTGCAGGAGATGTAAAATTATTGGTAGACTACTGGAGAACAGTACAAACACACATGTGTATTATGGAGAAAACCGCTACCACTTTAGATATCTGATTACTGATTCCAACTCCTCTCTCCTAGATGTTGTTATAACGAGTCACCCTGAGAGAATAGTAGAATCAGGGGTGCGACATATAGGGGCTAGTGATCACAGTCTAGTTTATGCAATTAGAAAACTAAATGCTATGACAAGCAGAAAGCCGATCAGAATTATCAACTCCAGAAGTTTTCGTTCCTTCAATTGTAACGCCTTTCGTAGTGATTTATTATGCCAACCCTGGTCTAATTTACAAACTTGTGATAGCACAGACCAGATGTGGTCTCTATGGAAACATATTTTTATGACCACTGTTGATAGACATGCACCATTGAAACGGAGGCGAGTCAGACATACTAGCATGCCGTGGGTGACTAATGAAGTAAAAGAATTAATGTTTGAAAGAGATAGGTACTGACCCTTCAGCTGGATCCTGCAACGCCATCTCCACTGCTTTGATGGCTTGCCCAAGACCCATGCTAGACAACAAAAGCTGGGATGTATATGCTGTATGCAAATCCTCAGTTTTTTGTGACTGCAACACCATAAATGGAGTCGGAACAGCAAAACTGTTGCATTGGCCATTGCTGTATTGAATGTGAACTGCTTGGACTGTGTTCATCACAGTGTATATCGTTGACGTAAAATCCCCTGGATTGCGTAAACAGGTTGAAGTGTCATCCAGCAACACACAATCTAAGACGCACTGAAGGCTACTATCTTGAGGTGGCGCAAGTATTCGCCGAAGCGTCCAGAGAACTTGAACCATCAAACTCTTCACTACCCTAGCTCGCTCTCTTGCAACCTTTTGGTAATTCCCAGCCGAAAAAGCATCTTCTTTTGTTTGGTTGACAGCTGTGTACAGGTTTGGGGTGAAATACATATCCTGTAGTCTGTTGGCCCAATCTTCCAACCTGGACCTGCGCGGATCATGTTCCTTTCCTGATATTCGAGAAGATTTGATCCTATTGACAAGTCCTTTTGTCCTTGCTTTTTCTGTCTGTCTTTGCCGTTTGTGCATACTTCTGTCACTGTCGCTTGCGTGCTCCGATTCCGATGATTCATCTGGTTGCCCTGCTTGAGAGCCATCATCTTCAGTCGAACTGGACGCCAAGTCAAGAAGGCTAGCATTTTCTGCTAAATATAGCCCTCTAGCAAGTCCACCGCATTCTGAATCATCAGTGGGAATAAGGTGTTCAGGAACTAAATTTGAATTCTGTGACGAGTGCATTTCTTCTATTTTCAAAATGTTTGTTTGAGAATGCTGGGAAAGTTTCTGAAGCCGTTCTTTGTTGTACTCTGCACACTGCAAACGTGTGGGAAACAATCAAATGTCATTAGTAAATGGTTCAACATCATTCAGGACTTTAGTTCGTTGTTCCAATATCTTAATATCCTCATGAGTTAGATTCCCAATTCTAACACGACTAAGCAATTGTACATATATGGGATAATTACTCTGCCTTACATTGGTACTTAATAATATTGCCTGAAAGTATGTTATCCATAGATTATAAAAGCCGTACAAGGCAGTTTCAAAGATATACCTTGCAGCAACAGGTTGTAATGGGAAATAGTCACCAAATGCAATAACTGAACAACCTCCAAATATTGTGGGAGATGAATTATCAATACATTTGATTTCATTCAGCCTATGATGTACGCTATGAAACATAAAATCAGATACCATATTAATTTCGTCAATAATAATAAATTTTACATCATGGTAGAGCATTTGTAATTCATCTCTAACAGAGTGGCTTAGTGGAATGTCATTTTTAAAATTATGTACTTTAGGGTATTGTAGTTGTAATTTGAATGCACTGTGTAAAGTTTGTCCATTGACATTGTGTGCTGCACAACCAGTTGGAGCAGTAACGAGGACCGAATTCTTTCTAGTTTTCCTTATTATTATTTCTCTTGCAAGATGGATAAGAAATGACTTTCCAGTACCACCACCACCAGTGATATATAGATAAAGTGGTTAATGGGGAGTTTGACTGCTTATGCTAGTATTTAGTTTATCAAAAAAGCTAAATAAAACATTTATTACTTTTTGTTGATCAGGTGTAGCTTGAGAAAGGCACATTTCTTAAAACTCATCACTCATAGTGTTAATTGCAATATCCCTATACTGGATTTGATTGGTTTGATCAACAAAGTTAGCATGGATTAACTGATCATCACAGGTAAAATTGGGATCATCTCTATCATTAATTGCTGTAAGATCTTTTTCTATGTCTGCATGATCCATAAACTGATAAGGGTTGGATAGTTCATCTTCCTGAGCACAAATATTTTGCTCGAAATCTGAAGTGTTTGGGCTCAAAAGGTGAGAAAATACCTTTTCCCCAGCCTCGATAAGTCTGAGCATCCTTATTGCATTTTCAAGTTCTTTTGGAATTTAAAGTAAGGAATAGCCCTAA
The DNA here is from genome assembly GCA_026122405.2 of Zoanthus sansibaricus. Taxonomy (NCBI): domain Eukaryota; kingdom Metazoa; phylum Cnidaria; class Anthozoa; order Zoantharia; family Zoanthidae; genus Zoanthus; species Zoanthus sansibaricus. The sequence goes on from JAPEIX020002798.1 coordinate 10,629, forward strand.
GGTCTAAACGTTTTTCATTGCAAAGAATATTAGCTGCAGTTTCACCTTTAGGTACTAAATCATCTTCATTACGGAATGGAAGAAATGCATAGACCTGTGAGTAATATATTCATCACCATGAATGTGGATTGATAATTTAGGCATTCTTATACATGCAAATTTTTCTCTTTTCCTAATTCTCTTGCTATTATCCTGAAGCAAATAGCATGGTTGTCTGAGGTTAGTATGCTGTTGATCTAAGCAAAGTTTGTAATGGGCTACAAATGTTGCAAGGGACATATCATCCCATTCTTCTCCATTTGGTCGAAGAGTGTAGTAGTCTGTAATGCCTGTTTCAAAAATATCAGTCGAATCTTCGTCAAGTTTACTCCTCTGCATTAATGGTTTCAGAATCTTGGTACGAAATTCTGGTTTTCTGGTATTAAGAAACACTGTTGCTATTGATGACTGAACTAATGACAAGTTAACCATGCGAAATGCAACTTCTTGGGCAGAAATCTGCCTATTGGAAAGCACAACAGAACCTATTTTATGAAGTCGTTTTCTCTTAGAGCTTTCTTCAGGTAAATTGCTTAGAGCAGTAGAAAGTGCTTGCTTTAGTGCTTTAGGTTCCGATTTACATATATAAGTGCAAACATAAAGTGCAACACCATATACACTTCTTATCATTTAAATGTCCATGTTAGCCCTCCAAGCTCTTAGTATATGAGGATTGTATGCATTGACAATTTCATTTCCTTTTGCCCGTTTTGTTATATAAAAACGAGATGTGTTACCAGGGTCAATATGTGACTTCAGTCTTGTAGTTGATGAGCAAGGCCTTGGGAAATCAAATCTACAATGGTTATCTTTTTTCCTACAAGTCTTAGTATGATGGTGAACTTGAAGTATTTTAACTAAATAATGAAGATCTTTGTCACTATGCTCATTAGGAATTTCACTGAAAACATGCTTATCAATAAATGCAGGAGCATCTATTTGACCCTGTTTTGTATCTAAATCAGGTGCATTGAGAACCCACACAAAAATGTGAATATGTGGGCTGCCTCTCATTTGAAACTCAATTCTCATAAAATAATCAGTGACTTCTCCAAGTGGTTTTGACTTTCCTTTTAAAATATGTTTCAGGAAAGCATTCTTACGTCTATTAAAATGCTTTGCTACTAAAATAGGATTTTCTCGCATCAGCTGCCATTTCTCACTTTTAGTTAGCTTCAATATTTGGAGAAAGAGTTTGAAATAACTCAGGCCAAAGCAATTCAGCAGCTGATAATGTTATGAACCATGTTGGTGGACCAAGTTTATAAATCTTCGCTAATAAGTTCAGAAGTTCATTTCTCCAGTAAGCTGGTGTCCCTCTAATTTGTTTTATGAAGACAAATGAATCTTCAATAAGATCAGCATTTTCAGATTTTGTCTCCAGCAGTTACTTTCACCTTATTTTCCTTGTTATTGGAATTTCTCATTCTAAGAGCTACTGATACGCAATCAGACAGCTTTCTGGCTTCATAAATTGAATTCACAAAGAAAATATATGAAATATCAGCTGAAAATCTCCTGTCAGAGTTCATAAGTCTTGATTGAAAGTACTGTAAGTCTGTGACTTTTGGAACTCTACATGTAGTGAATCCATTTTCACCATTTGGAAACAACCATGGAAATGCTAGCTCTTCGAATGGAACAGTTATGTTTCCTAAAATATTGATTGTTGGTGATTTTGAAAAATCCAATGTGTGTGTTTGAACACTTTGAGTTGTCACATTTAAACCACATATAACATCATTAGCTGAAACATCAGCAATGTTGTGCATTGTTTGGGTAAATCCTGAGATATGAATTCATTAAGTGTTTCGTCATTAAGATTATCTAAATGAGAGTGACCTGAATCTAAGTAATAAAATATTGGGTTAATATTGATATCTTTGTAAAGTGGATTATTTTCTTTTAGTCATAAAAGTGCCTTGTGTACTTTAGAATAGCGAATTGGTAGCTGAACTGGTTTGCTGTTTGCATCTTTTGAATCTTTGACTATCACAACAATATCAGAGCTTGATGTTGGTTAGTTATTCCATTGCTTAGACACATTTACTGGGAAGTGAATTACTTGTCCACTTTCTCCAAATTGACCAATGATGGTCAAATACATCTGAATTTGAGAAAACATTCTCTTTTCCATGAAATTAAGACATGCTATTTGTGGTGGAATAGTGCCAGGATCAAAGTGATTTGAGTAGCTTAAATTTGGCAAATGATTCTTTCTGCAGTATGCAAAACATCTACCGCAAGTAATTTTCTCATTATATGACTTTGTTTCATCGTCAAATAACAAACGGTGGCAAAAGTGGCAAAAGTTACAAGGAGTTAATCTAATGGAGGAATTGAATGCATTTATATCAGCCTCATATTTTTTATTGTTATCTTTACTCCTACTGTGCTTATTCTCACAAGGTAATTTGCACATTTTCTTGGGAGGTG
>JAPEIX020002956.1:0-13090 GCA_026122405.2 Zoanthus sansibaricus
CCCCCCCAAAAAAGTATCTTGGGGGGCGTATTAGTCAGTATATCCCAAAAATCTATCAAAGCCCAATACAAATGATGGCCTGTTATAAGAGATTCCTAATCTAGGGATGACTTTCATGCCAACAATTACATACAGTATCCCAGCATCAATGCGTTTCAAACTAAGAAAAAATTGAGCCACAGCATGTATTATCAGCTAGAAAACAATTTATTATTACAAGAACGGTGCATTTGGAGAATAGTGTTCTTTACTTAAGCCTTAAGCGCACAAACTATTTAGCTTATTTGCTCAGATGTCCATATGCTCCGCGGCAAATTATTAAGTCTCGTACAAACTTCCGATTCATTTACGATTCGGATCTCAGCGTTTCGTGCTATATAAATTTTTTTCTGCCGACTTAACGAGGAATCAACATTTGGCTAAAGTGAACATTGCATTTCTAGAGATGTTGACAGCTAAGTCTACAAATAATCTCGCGCCATTTGTGATTTACGAATCATTGTATCACAACAAAGATTTCACACTACCTTGGGCTTAGCTTTTGATTTTCCTTTCGGTGGCATACTTATCCTAAAGCTCGATTCTTCTTCACAGGACAATCGATAACTGGAGAAAACTTGCGAAATCCGACGCAATTGTCCCCTAAACCTGCAAAAATTCATTCACCTTTGATTCGCATCGGAATCCAGGCTCCCGCGGTTTTTTAAAAAGTGCAGCGGGAAACTAAAAACTTCTTTACAAAGGGGGATGGGGTTATTAAAGTATCTTTGTTCTGAATCGGAAGACACCCTATAACTGCCATTGCTCGTATAAAGTTTTTATTTGTGTTGAATTAATCGTTTCCAAATTGAATTAACTTTTTAGCTTTTCTAGCTCTATGGAGCCAGAGACTTTTCCAAGGAGTATGGTATCCCAACCTCGTAGCCTGGCTCATTTCCCGAGGTTGTTGGTACCCTGGGTACTAGAGTTCCAATTCTCGTCCCCAGAGCCTAACGTTTTCCTCAGCCGGCGGAGCCTTTCTGTAAAACAGGCTACCTAAGCTTAGTGTTAGTGGAGATATTAGGGATTGGAGAAAGAAAGGAATCAACTCAAAGGTAAACAAAGGGTTTTAGTTGTGTTCCATTAAACAAAAGAGTTTAAATGGTGTTTCCCTAAAGGTTTTAAATGGTGCTCCAAAAAAATTTTGAAAGTTGCTAGAAATGTAGCTGTTTCATAAAAGATAGAATACAGGCCAAAGTTGAGTGACTGATTGAATGATTTAGGAAATAAATTGCATGTATGACCGATTCTGAATGTGGCTTGCCAGTGGGAGTCGGAAGAGTTTATAACAGGACCGAAGCAAGTTGTGCAAACTTTCTAGGGGATCCATTTTAAAAAGTTGTTTGTCTGAAAACTTATTTTCCGGGTTTTAAACGCCATTTTAAAATTAGGGGCAATTGACCACATTTAGCTAATTGACCACATATAGCCAGTTGACCACATATAGCCAATTGACCACATATAGCCAGTTGACCACATAAAGCCAGTTGACCACATATAACCAGTTGACCACATAAAGCCAGTTGACCACATATAGCCAATTGACCACATATAGCCAGTTGACCACATAAAGCAAGTTGACCACATATAGCCAGTTGACCACATAAAGCCAGTTGACCACATATAGCCAATTGACCACATATAGCCAATTGACCACATATAGCCAGTTGACCACATATAGCTAGTTGACCACATATAGCCAACTGAGACCTCCCTCGCCGTGAGGGAATGCAGTTCAGTGTTATAATACAGTATGGCTGAACTAACATTATCTGACCACTCTTTACTCTTGGTCCAGTCAACACCATCCCAAGTGAGACCTCCCTAAACGGAGAAACGCCGCCATGGTAGAATGCAGTTCAGTGTTATACAATACAGTATGGTTAAACTAACATTGTTTGACCACTCTTTACCCTTGGTCCAGTCAACACCATCCCAACTGAGACCTCCCTCGAGAGGAACCATAACATGGCGGAATACAGTTGAATACAGTACGGTTAGGATAATAACACTGGCGCCTTATACGTCATTTTTTGCCAGTTTCAGTTCTCTCTGGGGGCAAAATTGTGTTGTTCGATCACATTTTGTCTTATTAATTCACCAGATTTGCTGTTTTTTGCCCCCACAAAGAACTAAGGAGAACAAAAATTTACATCAGTAAAATGGTGTATTGACCAGACATTCTATTTTTATTTGCATTGTGCGACAATTATTTTGCTCATTTTATTATTAAACAACAAACTGAGCTTCCATCAGGTTTGGTCTCGATCGCATAAAAATCACCTGAGACTCTTAAAAATTTACATAGTTAAACTCGATTGTCGATCTCATTGATCCTTCCTCTTCAACTTTCATGTTTCGTATCATCGTTTGAACCAAACCAAAAACTGCATGACTCGAACCTCACTTAAATGATTAATTTTACATCTTTGCATTTTAAACTGCCCAAAACTTCGCTAAATAAGTGTAATCACCCGCAAAGGTTGTCAGATGCAAGAATCGTAAGAACAGTTAAAGAATAGGTCAAAATACTGTGTAGGAAAAAGAGATATTGAAAAAGCAACGTTTTAACGAAAATTACAGGAAAACAACAATATAACAATAAAAATATTGATAATAAAAAAGGTAGTAAGATTATAAAATTGCAAGTGATAAAAGCGACCTTAAGTGAACAACTGTAAATAAAAAGAAAGTAAAAAGAATTGATGACCTTTCCTTTTCACTGATAAAAATACTTAACTATAAATATAGTTGTAGCTAGCCATGCATTTATTAAAACTTTCAGTGAGGCCTGAAACTTTGTTGTGATTACAACAAACCTCTTCAACTCATTTCCGCTGATTTTGTTTATTAAAGTATAATAAAATGTTGGGTTTTGAAAATACTTATAAACACTGCATTTTTTCTTTTAAAAACTTGATTGGTTTTTTGAAGAATTCTCGAGAAATATATACTCCATATATGTAGGATTTATTAAATCAGTTCATTGATATTTTTAGTTTTGTATATTTTTTACCTGTTTACTGTTTTACTTGTATGCATTTTTTCCGGCTGTATACCAATTTATCTCAGTTTCAAATCAGAAAACTGAAAGCGAGAAGCGAAATGAAGAAGATTGTTTTTACTTAGTTTTAGCAAAAAAAAAAAGATTTTTGTTGCACTCAAAAGGGACTTCAATTAAAATTAAAAAGAATAGTAAAAACTATAAAAGACATTTTTTTTAGTTTCTAACACAAAATCTTACAAAACAATCTGTAAAAAAACAAAAACATTTTAATTGTCAATAACATATTGCGGAGAACTAATAAAGCTTTTGTGTGAAACCTGAACTAATTGTCAAAAACTGAAATAATAAACAATTTCCAATATAGAAAGCTTTTGACTTTGTCATTGGAATGAAATCTTGGCGAGTCAATAACCAATGATGATCATGTTTTCAAAATAAATATATTTAGTTTAATTGATCATGAGAGAAAAAAATTGTTAAAACTTTGTTTCCGGGCAAGCAACACAAGCCAACATTTCCATTTTCAGTCAAAACTAAAATTATTTTTATAGAATTTTGTTTGCATTTTCCCGATTCAGGCCTAAAACTAAAACACTTTTAAAATTCTGTAATATAAAGCACTTTAAAAATTTTATAATATTTTAAAAATTTTTTTAATGAGGCGGAGGATATCTTCTACGGCATACAAAGATGTTGCACAGTAAATTTTTTTAAACATATACAAGAATATTCATTGAGATATTAAGTTATCTTTAAACCAATAAACAGAAATATATAAGTAAGAATTTTTGTATAAACATCACTAACCTCATAATAAGAACAGACAGCGATCGATTGCGTCAATTTTGACCCACATAGAGATTTCTCAAACGCATTCTGTCTCTAGTTTGTGTTGGGTGCCGAATTTGTGTCATCTCAAAAAACATCTTTTGCTGTATTTTAAACATCAAAGCACGAAGCGCCGACTAAGTTTATATAATGGAACAAAATTTCCGTTTGTCTTTAAAATTTAAAGCACATTTTATCATTTTAATGTTTTTCTTTGTTTAACCTGAACTAATGAAAAACCTATTAAAAACGTTGTAATAAGATTTTAGTTATAAATGCAAAATTTTGCAATAGGCATTTTTAGTTCAGTTTTTAAACAACGCTTATGCCGACAATACGAATGCGACCGAACAGTTCTGAAATTTTGACAGCGATTCTGTATTTTTTATCCATAGTAAGAACTAATGTTGGTAAAATTATATCAGCGCAACGCATCAGCGTTCTTGATACTTAAATGCATTGTTAAAATCCTAAAACATTCTGAAGCCTGCTTTAAGCCCTTTCGGCTTGCAGAATCTTGACGTAGCGAGGAATTTTATAGAAATAACTCCATACTTAAGGGCTTTTGTGCTAATCTATCTTTACCGACTTTAGTTTTCACACTATCATGTAATGGCTGTTCGTTCAAAAATTATTCAGTCAAGTTTTCATGATAGGACAGATCAAATGAGGATAAAAAAGAGTTATATTTATTTTATTTTTTTTATATTGTGTTAGTTACTATTGCTTTTCTTTTTCCGAATTTATTGCCTAAAATTTCTGATTTGCATAAATTCTAAACTTGCGCAAGTTGTAATGGACAAAGTTTTAGTGTTACTGTGGAGAGTTTAGCTAATGGCTGTTCTCCAATCTTAAGTTTCCTAAGCCGATAGACAGTGTGTGTAAGGTAACAGATATATTTTAAACATTCATACAATTTTCTTGTTAGTTGAAGTTTAGCACAAAATCAGTGGTGCATCATTTAATGGTGAATCGAAACGTGGTGCTTCAAACAAGGCGCGGGAATAATTTCTTAGGTTACACTGAGAATTATCTTTAACAAGCTTGCACTAACTATTATCCCCCAATGAAATACTATTCTATTGGATTTTAAAGCAATTCTTAGCAAAAGCATGAAAGGAAAGATATTTCAATTGAGCATTTTCTGCCTATTGTTTTTTTAAAACAATTATTATTTTCAAAAGAATATATATATTTACACCTTTGCAGGTAAAGATTTTTTAATGGCGAAAAAATGACTTAGAAAGTGCAACTGATGAGAAAAAAATCTCACACAATGCTGAACAATTGTATAGTCAAAGTAAAATTACCTTCATTTTTCAAAATAAGTGGCAAAGAAGATAATAAATGCATATTTAAATATCAGTTTGTTTAATTAGTTTCTCCCAAGTTGCAAAAGGCTTACCATTTTTCATAAGCCGGTATTTTTAAATACTTGGGCCTTAGTCTCCATATCCGAAAAGAAAGGAACGGCAAAAGGTTTCTTTTGCTCTTTGAAGAGCCACAAAACTAAACCGCTGTATATTTTGTTTTTGACGCAAACAAACACAGCTACACCGACATCAATGTTCAATCTTTACTGCCAAAACCCAGGATACTAGATGTCAATTTTTCAACGTCGAAGTAAAGTGTTAGTAAATCAAAGAATTGCATTCAAATTTTTTGCCTAAAACAAACTAAAGGACAGTTTTCTATAGTTTTTATGTGCCTAAATCAAGCTAAATTACAGTTTTCGACATAGTTTACAAATTTTACCGTACCAGTTATATAAAGGTGAATACATTTTTTACTTACTGCGGATCATTTAAATAATTATTTAGTTTCGATTCTTTATAGCAAGCAGTTACTATACCTATCAATCATACTTTGAGTATCTTTTGAACTTCAGAGTAGGTGATCACAAAACTTCAGTCCTTTTACTCGAGCCACCTCCTCTAAACGATAAACAAGTTAATTCGCTTTTTTATGTACATATTGAAATTTTTTAAGCCTTACCTTGCAAGACTAATGTACTTTGAGTTTCGTTTCACGTTACAATCAACTTAGAACCGTAAATAACGAGTCGAAATAAAAGGAAGTAAATTTCTATCCTGATTTCTGATAACAAACTGCGTCATGAGCAAAAAGGGATTTCACCTTCTAAAAAAATGATTTCATAATATATTCGTTATAAGGGACCAGTCATGCATAAAGTATCTGTAATGCAGGGGCGGCGGATTTTTACAATTTATGGCACTATATTTTGCAACCCATGATTAATTTATAAATTATGTTTCATACCCCATACAAAAACCCAAAATATATTTCATACTCCATCTCCAGAAATGCAGAAAAGAAACGAAAACAGAGAACAGTCAAAGAAAATGCTAGAAAAGCAGAAAGAGAAAAGAAAGCGAGGAGGCAAAGAAAAGTGGATCAAGTCTTTCAAAGTTTAACTGGAGAAAAGGAAACTGCAAGGTCTTTGAAGTATAAGGAGCAGAAGATCTCTTTAAGCAAAATATACAAAAATTGTAAGCTGGTGCCTCGGTATCATTGTAGCGCTCTCACTGAATTGTGTCAATTGAATATTTTTGCACCTGATGCTGTCTTCTACTTGAAAGGCCTTTCAGAAAAGATGGAAATCCATCTTACTAATGTGTGCAAAACTAGGGAAAAAAGAGTAAAACAAATGGCTGCCAAAAAGTGTGAGAAGACAAAATGTGAAAGCTATTCTTCACTATGGAAAAATAAGAAGGAGAGACAGAGGAAGAAATAGTCATGATCATTTAGGAATTATCATGTGATTCAAGTAGGAGTGACACTTCTGAGACTGACTAAAACTTTTCATTTATATATAAAGGTAAAACATCATTTTGTTGAACTCTGAGTAAAGCAGCATTTAAACGTTTTTTAGATTTTATTTCATACTCCATCTGTAAGTCTTTTTTTTCATACCCCATTAAAAATGCCACTTTTTTTTCCGTACCCCCTCCAAATATCCTCCGCCCCTGCATTACAGATACTTCATGACTGGTCCCTAATTTAGTGCTATTCAGAAAATTTTTGAATGCTGTTCCGAATTGCAGTTTATATGAAAAGATAGTTGCTATTTGCGATTATTAAAAGGGAGAATAAACAATTTAAACTCGGTTTTTAATGGGACTGGATAGCGACTTGTCTTCACAAAACAATACCATCATGCACTTTTGGGCTAATGAAGAAAAACAAAGGGTTTCGACTTTTGATTACTCGTTCAAAAGATTCAAATCTTTACCGTTTGTGATCATACTTATGGTTCATGAACAGAAAACATATCTGCACAATTTTAATCAAAGAAAGGATAAATTAGATCTCGATTACATGATAAGAATCTAGTTACGTCGAAATTTTGTTGTTTGTTCGTATCGATGAGGAAATTGTCTTCTGACAATTGCAAGTATCAGCTCAGTCTCGAGGGTTGAATTGCTATATATTGAATCTGCCTATGTTTGAATCGGACGATTTGTTTTCAGTTTGTAGTACCACCCACTTGCTCACTGTCTTTAAAAGGCAGCACACAAGTACATAGGCAGCAGTTGACGTATAGTTAAGGGGACTCTCTACCCTAAATTATGGTAGATAGTAAAGGAGTTGAAAGAAGTATTTGAGCTAGACGAATATTGGGGATGACCGCCAAACCGTCCCTCCAGACCATGCAAAAGTGCAACTAGGTTAGGGGACGGTTTGGCGGTTTTCTATCAAATATTTTAAACTCCAAAATTAATTAAACAGAAAAATCACAACCAGAAGCAATTATTCTTCTCTGTTAGTGTCATTACAAATCAAACCATGCATTCACTCCGACGAGGGACTCCAAAACTTCAGTTAATTTTTTTTACGGTTTAAAACTTATCTATCTGTAAAACTGTTCATGCATTTATGTGTCACATTAAAAAATAAGTATTGAAAAAAGACCAGTTTTTTTCTTTATACCAGAAACAACAGAATTCAGTAGAATTCAGTTAAAACTTGAAATAAAACCTTGAAATTAAAAGTTAGAATTATTAAAATATTGTAAATCGACGACCAGACTTAAAGACGTTCTCCATGGCAGGATTGCTATATGGTTTGTAAATAAGAGAGAGTTTGTTTTCACGTTGCATGTTATTAACTGTTATGCATGAGAAACTTGAAAAGACGCGAAGTCTTTTTTTACCTATATAGTAAGTTGATATGTGGCACTTTGTAATTCTTATGTGCAAATGATGTCAGTTTTTCGATGTTGAAAGCAATATCTTTTTTTTTCAAAAATTGATCATTTATGAATATTTTTTAAAAAAATGAGTTATTGCAAATGTAGAATGCGACTTTTTAAAATAGGTATGACAACTGACAAGATTTAATTCCCCGCGAACATTTCTTATCATATTAAGAGAGAAGTGATTTGGATTGAGGCCCGGTATATTTTATAAGCAATCCGTTTTATCTATGGTCTGATATTTGCACAACTTGTCCGATAATCAAATAAAAGTTTGTTCCTTTTACAGCTAAATCCATCAAAACTTTAGTAAAAGTATAAAATACTACTCACTACTCTGTTAACGTTTAACTTTCATTTTCATGTTGATATAGTGGTTGCCTCAACGCCAGACAATATAAACTTTCTTGACTTGTGATCTATAGTTAAATAATTTAAGTAAAACGTAGTATACAGCATTATGGAGATTTTACGACAATTTGTTTCACGATTAAATGGATTTTAATTACACAGCATTATTTGTCTGTTTATTATTTTACATTTTTTTCCTCCTTCGAAAATCTTGTGTAATACCATGCAGCAAGGCTTTTTAGCTAATTAACCGATTATTACAAAACGGACAATACATAATAATCAGGTCTTGCTAATTGCGATAACAATTAAAATCCCGGATATTAAAAAATGAGAGAAAAGGGATTTAGAGCAAATTTTATAAAGAAAAATTTGCAATACAGTGCTTCGTAAACGTTTTCATAGTGTAGACGTAATGTTTTGTACATTCTAAGCAAAAGTATTTTAAAAGAAGATTAAAAAGAACTGCCTGGCATGAATTTAAATTTCAAGTATTTCAGCTTTATGCTCTAAAACCTTGTGGAAGAGGTTATGAGTCTGTTGAAGGGAACTTTTCTTATTTGGACCAAGAGTCCACGCTAATACAATGGCTTCATCAAATTTTATTAAAAAGTTGACAGATTTAGCGTTAACCTGCGCACTCGCGCCGATTATTAAATCTTTCAAGTTTGATCTTAAGCTGATTAAAACTCTTGTTATAACATACTCGCCAAACTCAGTTGAATTTGGCTTTTTTTACGGGGTTTCAAAAAAGTAAAAGGAAATTCTGTTAAAGTATATTTGCTTTGTGGTAGCGTCAATAACGCAGTAATTGTTCTAGCCGCTAACATGCGTGTTCTAACTGCGGTCTCTTTCACAATTTCTTTTCCGTCTTTCAGGTAATAAATAAAAATTTCCCGTCTTTTTATTGAACACTCTAGCACCTTATTCTTTACGCTTCTTTATCCGGAAAAAAACAACTAAAATAACTTTATTTACAATGAAAATTACAATCGGTAAAAACAACGTTTCGAAGTCAAACTGACGCGTTAATCGGAACCAAAGTTATAAGATTAAGAATAGACTTGAATAGCTGATTTATGCTAAAATGTAAAATATCTCTAAAGAGAATAGTGAATGCTTTAATCTAAACGAATAGTTTGTTATAATCTGAAACTAGAATCTGCTAAACAGTATTGCTAAGTTTAATATCTCTAGAAGTAAACTCAAATGAAAAGATGTCTTTAGCATGAAGAATCTAGAATTGTTAATAAGTATTGAAAACTTCAGTGCGTCCGACTCGAGGTCAGCGTATTGTTTTCGATGAATGGTTTGTCTTTACCAGAATCCCGAAAAATTTAATAAGTATTATTGGAAAGTTTATAGTCTTTAAACTGAGATAAGCGTATTGTTTTAAATGACTAGTATGTTTTTAGCAAAATCTAGAAAAAGTTAATTTCAATTGCAAATTTCAATTTCTTTGAGGTCAGCGAAATTGTGTTGGATCTATCATGAGCAAAGAGCTATAATGCATAAATATAAAAATGCTCGTACATTAGTCAGATACTAGAATAGTTAGTTCTTCAGTACATAAGATTTTTATTTGCATTCTTATAACAGAAATGTTTACTGTGCCTGAAAACTTGTCACTTAAAACAACAAACACGCCTCTACAGTTATTATATTTTGCGATGGAGTGAAATGTGATTTTGTTGTTTTTTCTTTTCACTTTTAGATGGAGTATGAATGATTCTGAAACATTATTATTTCGACGTTATAATCTTTATTTTGAAATAAATACTTTAGAAGTAAAATAACTCATTTAGAATTTCTGTTTTATTTTAATTGATAGTGAAAAAATGTTTAGAAAAGCAATGTCCTGTTCAGAACACAAGCTATATTGCACAAACTTGAAGCGTTTTTACGCAACTGAAGAAAAAAACCTTTTTTGTTTTAAACAAAATAAAATTCAAATTTCAGCTTAATCCAGGGTTGGGTTTAATGAAGTTTTGAACAAACAACTATGGTCTTTAGAGTTTTATTCTGATATAATTTATCTGTCTTTATTAAAGTGGGTCTTTTGTGAAAGCAGATGTCTTATTTATTCATCGTTTTGTCAAAAAACGGCTCAAGGGAAACGAAATCCGTATTTAGGCTGCTTAGTAACATCACGGTTGGCACGTCTGTTATCGTTTCTTTTCAATTTTTAGCTATTGAAGTATTTCGATCGCTTTTTCCAACAATCTTTTTTTGCGTGTTTATCTCTGTCCGATTTAATTAAGAGCAGAGTTTACCCACAAATTTTTGTTTCACTTTTATTCATCTTGTTTGTTGCGTATTTTCCTCAAGATAAAACTGAAGCCTTTTTAATCCGCTCGAATAATTAACAGATTTTACTAATCAGGAAAATTTCACCCATATTGCTCGGCCAGATAAATCAAAAACTGTATTCTTCTTCATGCCGGGATATCGAAACTCATGTCGTGACAGGCAAAAGTTTGTTGAGATTCAAAACACTCAAAATATGTAGTATCCTGAGAGTTGAAATTCTCTTGCAATTCTTCTTACTTTAAACGTATTTGATAATTTAGGAAATTTAATTTGTTAACTCTGTTTGAAAAAATGAAGATAAGCGCATTAGAAACTTTAATAATTTTATAATAGAGAAAGCTTATCTAAATAACTTCTCTTTTTATTTGTGATTGTGTCTGTTTAGAATAAAATCTTGTTTTGCTGATGAAAAACGATCTTTCATAAAACGGCAAATTTGAACTATCAAAATTAGACAGCACATAAACTTTATCTTAATCTTAACAAGCCGAAAAAAACTCACTAGTTTTTTTTCCGGAAACCAAAAATCTGTTTAACTTACCTGATGTTTTGGATTCAAGTTTCGTTTTAAATGATAGTTCGAACATGTACTGTCTTCAGCGTGTCTTCGAGAACAGTTGTCAGTTTCAAAATTTTATGCCTCCTTTGCAAGTCGTAGGCAGTTCATACAGTATTTTAATTTTCTAGTGTATGAACACCTGCATAAAAACATTTTTCATATCCCATTTATTAAAGTGTGCAGTTATTACAAGTCTAGAACATTTTGAATGCCTTCGTTATAATTAAGACGTATTCAATTGCACTTCTGTAAAATTAATGAAATTTTAATATGCTAGCAAAAATAAAAATTACAGTTTTTCTTAAATCAATTGTGAAAGCACTTTAAGCACCTCGAAAAAAAAAATTCCATTTCAGCATTATAACTGTGTTTAGCCGATTACCATAACATAGTATAGACTGATACTCGCATAAAAACACGTCGAAGCCAGCTTTACTTGTGGCTGGGATAAAAAACGATAAAGCATATTTACTCTGTGTGGGCAAATGATTCCTATTCAGGACGAAAAACACATTGTTTGCGGAAGGAGAACAGGTGTCAAGTGAAATTAAATTATGTTTACTGGGCAACGGGTTAGCAATTAAAGTATGGATTAACATATAAATCTCTTTCTTATATTACAATTATATTAGCGAAGCAGAAAAAAAAGGTAGCTAGAGAAATTGTAAACGGACTTTAAGTCTTTACAATAAGATTCTATTAAAGAAAAAGATCAGTTTGTAATTGTGCGACTGAAATTGCCAAACGATGGTGATCCATTGTCATGACAGGGGCCATTGCTGAATGCAAAGTTCAAAAGTCAGTAAGTGGCTAGAAATATTTTTAATCTCCTTTTTATACTTCTATATTGGTCTTGTCTAGAAATAATGCTCTAGAATGCTTTTTTCTAGAGAAGACAAGAACCTACATGTTCATTGCTGAGAGAGCACGTTTCTATTTGCCAAAAAATTCCGGAAATTTTTGGGGAAATAATCATTGGATGCAGAACGTGTAAACAATTTCACAAAATACTCCATTTGTTCTCGCGCTTTTTTCTCCCGCCAAGTATCAAAGTGGCTGCAACTTGATGTTAGTGTTGTTGAAAAACTACATCGCTATCAGCGGTATTACATCTGAAACCTTCCATCTTTCAAGGCTTTAAGTTTTTCTCGAGCTTGACCTTACTGACTCTACAAATGTAAACACAGATTGCCTTTTAAAAGAGCATGCGCACACATCAAAAAGATTAAAACGATCGCTGAAGTTCAAAAATTTACACAGGAAATACTCGGATCACACAAAGAATTCCTCAAGTGGCAGAGATTAAATCTTTTTCAACAAATATTTCTTATCGTTAATTGGTATACATGGCATAAGTGTGATTTCTCAATGCCTTTAAAACTGTCGCAAGGCAATTAATGGAGCGTAGGGTATCCGTCTAAAGTATTCAAATTTCAAGACGAACGTGTGTGTATGCTCCAGCTGAACAAAGGTGTGGCTATTAACATCCTAGACCTGGTGAAACATTGTAAATAAAACATGCATTTTCGAAAAAGTTTCAAACAGGGAAAACGGAATTAATTTTCACAAGATCCATTTACTTCGGAACTATTCCATTGGAATGCACGGAAAACGTTGGTTATCAAATGTCAGAAACGGAATATCCAAAACCTCATACACTCTTTTTTTTTTATTAAGAACTAGTAAAATTTCGCTCAGGCTCGATGTTCTTATTTTTTCGGCCATTTCAGGCTCAAAATGTTCTTATTTTGTTCTTAAAGTGATGGAGAAAGACTTTTTA
>JAPEIX020003030.1:0-13089 GCA_026122405.2 Zoanthus sansibaricus
AGGTTTGATCACTAAAACTCATTGTCTACCTATATTTGATCATCTTGCAAACCAACTGTTTACTCATTAGCTCTCGTTAGCAAGAGCATTATACATAAACTATTGGCTTGATCATTTCAAAACATCTAATATACTATTAGAGAGACAAAATTTATTTGCTATTAGAGAGACAGTTGATTGTTAGTATATTACAAAAATGGATCAAGTTATGCAGAGATTGCTTTCTTTGATGAGTAAAAGTCTTGTTATATTTGAGACTTATTTTGATAGTTTAACTTCAATTCCAAAACCCAAATTTAACAAGTGTCTTGAATCTGGATGCAATAAAAGATCTAGTTTCAACTTTGAAGATGAAATTACTCCGATTTATTGTAAAATTCACTCTGAACCAACTATAGTCAACACATATAATAAACGTTGTTTTGAACCAGGATGTCAAACCCATCCTCATTATAACATATTAGGTGAAAAAGCAGGGATCTGTTGTTTAAAACACAAAAAATCTGACATGGTTGAAGTCATCTATAAACAATGTACTGAAAAAGACTATTTAAAACGTGCTACTGCTGGTTTACCAGGACTTACACCAACTAAATGCATAAGTAAATAAATGACATAACTAAATGCTATTTGGTTTTTAGTAACAGTTCCAACTATAGTTCCAGATGTTGTCAAAAATATGGATAATAGAGACAAAACATGGAATATCAATTGCGCTCGCTCATTGAGTGAATCCAAAATTGGTTTGCCCTCTACTTCATCCATGGTTATACGATAATAATGCTAGATATCGGGTAAGTATTCCAATCATTAGCAGCTGTAAACCTACTGGAATCGCTTGTTTGATAATATTCAAAGTTTTGAGGAGAAACAGTGATAACTCTGTCTGAATTGTGATTAATAACGATTTCACCATAAAACGTACAGCGAAAATTTTTAGACCCCGGTGTTTCACCTCCCAGTGCAGTAACTTGAAAGAAATTGTTGTCGTTTTTTGGAATAGAAATTGATGTCTTTTTTGTACTGAATCTTACTATTAGATGACTAATGGCCCAATCGCTTTTCGGAATTTGTATAATGTTACTAACATCTGATTGAATAAAAGTATGGTAAACAAAAGGAGCACGAACTAATCCATCCGCATTCTGTTTATTTACAGCATCTGTGTTTGCTTCAGGTGCACCTAAATTCACTATTTTGTTTTCACGCAGATCAAAATTACCGCTTACTTTAAACTTCCCATTGTCAACCAATAATGGAGGCACTGATGATTTCCCTTTCATGGCATAAATAAACAAAGTTATCTCTTTTCCGGGTTTAAAAGTCAAAGTTATTGTTGTAATAATGTTAGCTGATGGATTCACTACTGTTAGTTTGTATCAGTTATGCAAACATTTGATTCAAGGTTTGATTTACGCCTTAGTGTTCCAATATTTGATACAACACTTAAATCAAGTCTTGTTGACGAATCCGGATCACCAATTGCTTCAATTCTCAAACCATATTCTCCTATTTGTTTACTACCCAAGTTAATCTTGAATTCTCCTCGTTTAGTAGTCAAACGTAAAACCACATGTGAATCATATAAATGATATTTCTTGTGTAGTCTTTGAAAGTAATTACTAAATTCGAACACTCCAATTCCCTTTGGTTCAAAAAAGTCATCCGAAGTTAGTTCATCAAACGTATTAATCGTTTGAATATATTCATGATTATTTTGATCTTCAACAAACCCCTTGGTAGCTAAATCATTATTATTTATAGGTTCACTCAAGTTGATAACCCAATATGCACCCATATCTAATATACTTTGCATAGGTCTGGATCTATACAAAGTAAGAAAACTGTCTCCATCAAGTAACAAAGGAGAAATTGAATGCTCTCCTTCTACTCCATACAGATAAATACAAATGTTCTCTCTTAAAAGATATGATAAAGTTAAGGTCAACGATACATTTCCTCTTTTTTTAATATTAGTTAATCCATTTATTAACCAATAATAAATTCCATCTTTCATCATACTGGATCGTTAATTTTTTAGCGGTGGACAATCTAACCCGTGTGTTTTCCAATGGATTGACATTACACACAATTCTGCACGAGTAAACACCAGCTTCTTTTTCACCGAGGTCTAATGTCGCCTCAGTTGGTGTACCTTTTAGATTACAAATGATATCACAAGGAGCTCCACGGCATCTTTCAGATTCGCGATGTTGTTTGAATGAGTAGTTTAATAATCCTCCATTATGAGAAACGCTATGTATTCGAAACTGATTATTAGTTAATATATAATCGAATCGGTCTTGCTTATCTACGTACGCTTTATTAGTTGCATTATCAGAAATTTTTGGATAGCCTAAATTGTCTATTCGATTATTATCAGGATTTAAGTCTCCTATCATTGGAAGGTCTCCTAATCTTCTCAAAAATCTTGTCGTATTTCCTACTTCAGTTTCAAAATACTGTTTAGAAATAGCATCAGATTGATTAGTAGGTGATTCCAAATTTGTTATCTTGTTGTTTGCCACATTGATATCTCGTGACATCTTACCTCCTTGTAGTGGTAAAGCTTCTGCATTACTTATAGTGTTTACCAAAGATAAATCAACATTTGTAATACCCATATCTAATAAAATAGCTTCCAAATAAATACACCATTAACTAATCACTTATGTCTAACCCATTGGGCGCGAGGATATTTTGAATCTGTTAACATCCGGGTCAAGTTAATAAGTACTCTTGTTACAATTACAGGAATACCAGGTTGCAATCCAATAACAATACCAACTTCTTCTCTATTGTATACTCGAACAGATCCAATACTATACAAATCTGGAGCCAGATGTTCCCATCTGATTCGTTGTGGCATCGTATTAGAAACTCGTATCTCTATCTTTAATACAGCAACATGTCTGTTTGGGAAGAATTCAAAAAAGCGGTTTCCAGAAGCTGATCTCTGTAAATTTCTTAGGAAGACATTCGGACATATGTTATCTATAAAGAAAGTGATGTTGTACCAACTTTTTTTGATTTATAGAACAGCACTTTGTTAGCCAGTGTCTATTTTCCTCTTGCTATGAAGAAAGCTTTGGGGATTTCAGAAAATTGTCCTTTTGCTTTAACTTTAAACCCAAATCCAAATCTATCAGTACTAGCCGTGCCATTTGATAAGTCACCTCATGAAATAGGATTAAAAAGTTACATATCTATGTCACTCCAAAAGACTATGTAACAATAGATCTTCGTGAAATTTTTACAAAAACAGAGATTAAACACTATAGTGCTAAAGAATGTCACCGTTGGCTTGCTGGTCCAAATATGTCATACTGGCCTCAACAGCTGAATTTTGCCGTTTGGTGTGCTACTACTGGTTCTGGAGTTAGTAGGCGTATTCTTGAACCAAGTATGATTATAGAAAAAGAAAACAAATTGAGTTATCCAGAACTAAAAATCCCAGAACAACTCAGACAGTTCTACTGGTTTCATGTTTACTTTACAGTTCGAAGAATACTGTATAAACTTGAAAAGATAAGGATTTACCGATCCTGACACAAAATTTTTTTGATGAAAAAAAAATCACAAAATCACAAAATCACAAAATCACAAAATCGCAAAATCGCAAAATCACAAAATCACAAAATCAAAAAATCACAAAATTGCAAAATCGCAAAATCACAAGATCACAAAATCTCGCAATCACAAAATCACAAACTCACAAAATCACAAAATTTATGACTTATCTATAAGACCTGCTTAGGCGTATGCTTAATGGTAAATAAAGAGCTCTCCAGGACATGCTTAGGTGATTCTTAGTATTCTTACCTACATACTTAGGTGGTTCTTTTAGCATTCTTATATTGATGTGTTTAACAAGTGCTATAAAAAATCGTTCACCTCATACTGCTATCGCTGAGGAGCTACTACCACAGTTGTTAAAAATAGCAAGGATATCACGCTTAATTTCAACGACATCTTTCTGGTGATGGATGGTTATCCAGAGTAAGTGTGGATGCCATCTTCGCGGATAATTCGCTTGTTATCCTCGTGCGATAATACCACCTTTTTGACAGTCTGAGTGTAAACATTGTGTTCATCCGATCCGATGACGTTCATCTTTCTCCTATGTTTACTTTGGTTGAAATGTTTACTTTGGTTGAAAAGGCAATCCTTGTAGTCATCGAAAGTGATGGCGCTCTTCTTTACTGCCTTGGTAATACCCTTGCACTTCTTCTCTTGTTGTCCCTCATCCATCTTGTATGCGTAGAATTTGGCTCGTAGACCAACAAATTCACTTATTTGTTTGCCTTTGACCTCATCCTTGAATATACCGAGGACTTTCGTGTTAAGCCCGGTGGGAATACCTGATGGATGATCGGGTGGGTATTCACTGGTGTCGAACATCTCTCTTACATCTGGAGAAATGTCTTTGTAGAAATCACCAGTTTGGATTTGATACATCAAGCTATCCGTATCAGTAAAGAGAAGAAGCTTAGCCTTTTCACCATACTTTGGCTTGATGTATTTGCAGTGCATTTCATACATAAGAATCTTCGAAAGGTCGAGGATGGACATACCCAGGTAAATAGGTTTGTTCATACGCAGTTGAGTCTTTTTTATATGAAACGCAACAAGATTCTCTTCAAAGACTTTGTAACCTTGTTAGGTTTGACCTTTTGATAAATCTCCTTAACGTCAGCCTCTAGTGAATCAACGAAAACTTGCCCTACGTCATCTTCTGGTGATTTGGCTGTATGTTTGACAAGCTTAGGTGGATAAAGTTTGTTGTCAAAGCACTTAATTAATTAAGTAGGCGAACCCTGATGGTTTGTGTTTTTGGTATTTTTCAGTGTAGCTTTTATCAGAATCTGGTGTGCAGCTGTCCATTTTCTCAGTGGTGCATTCAAAATCGCCATATACGACGAAAGGTACTCTCATCTTTCTGTTGTGATGTTTGAAGTAAATATATTTATATTTTTCTTCAGGCATCTTAATCTTCACTGGCTCGTTCTTCGAACAGTATTCAATATGTTTGACCAGTGAAGCCCTTAAATTGAATGAGCTCAGACATCTTAGACAAAACTCACGTTTGTGTTGGCTGTTGGAAGATAACAACTTACTCATGTTTTTGATCCAACATTAGTGGTTAGTTTCGCCGTCTGAGATAAGGAGTAAGTTTATCACACGAGGATCATCTAGCATTGTGGCATCATACTTTTTACTGATTCTCAGTGTATGCACACCCTTGTCATGACTGTACCCAAATACAATGATAGCATGAGGGTTATGCTTTTCGAACTTATCAATATCCTTCCAAGAAGCTGGGAACTCTACACCTGTCCAGGTTAGCTTCTTTGAGTTTTCTCTCATCTGATTATCTAGTCTTTGTGGGTTTTTCTCCTTTGGGAATACGGCAGAGGTGATTGCCCATTTGAAACATTTATGATAATCTTCATTTTTAACATTGATAATAGATTTCTTGTCCGCTAATTCATCTGGCAGTTTGATATATGAGCTACCAGTTGTTGGCTCAAATGGGACAATGTGGATATCGTACGACACCATTTCCTCAAATACCCAAGGAGTATTTGAAGCTTGAAAACTCTGAATATTTTCAAGCTGTTTTATGCTTATTTGATCAAAGACTTCAGAGAGATTGATTCCTTCGGTTATCTCATAAACACCAGAGTTTGCATAACAATAACTTGTATCCCTAATCTCATCAGTCCCTGCTTCAAATAAGTAGAACTTAGTGTTGTAGATTGTCTCAAACTTGAAAGGTTGCTCTTTTCTTTATTTCATCCAAAAAATGAAATACTTCGTGTTTGATAGTTTGTATGTACCTTTTGGGATCATATCCTCTCCATTCTATAATATAGGAACTAAAATATCCCTTCAGCGCAGTTTCTTGAAGTTTCGGTTTAAACGTATGTAGACTTTTGTATACAGTACGTTTAACAAATTTCTTCAACGTTTCAACCTTCTTATTTACGGTCTTTTTGATAGGTTTGGGGACGTGTTGCAGAATCCATTCATTAAATTCAGCAAACTTCTTGTTAATCGATTCTTTGAATTTTTTCATGCGATCTTTAGCTAATTGCAATTTAGATTTTTGAGTTGGTTGTACAGGTTCGAGAATTGGTACGTTAATTTCAGTATCGGTTCATCGAGGATGTTTGTATTGGCCTGACGTGTTCTGGTAATTTGATCAGGTGTTGTCGGTGGTGAGGGTGGTTGTCTACGAGGTTTTGTTGGTTGGATAGTTATTCGAGTTGCTTTGGAAGCATCTTTCAACCTCTTTTCACGTAAAGCATTGACTATTTGTACACTAGTTATATTCTCATAACCTTCGATACCTTGCTTTTTTCAACGTTTTAGTTTGACGCGTTTCCATGTTTTTGTGATTTAGTCCAATTTTAGGATTTTCCAATTTAGAATCCCTCTTTTTCTGAGTTGGACTTGTGGGTTGTACTTCAATATCCCGTAAAGCCTCAATGAGTTCGGCTTTACGCAATTTGTACCAACCTTTGATTCTACGCTCTCTGACGATAGATCTCAGCTCTTTCACAGTTTGATTATTCATCTTGATAACAATCTATGTTAAGGTATGTACCGCTTTAAGCCGTTTTCAAAATTCAAAAAAATCACTTTTTTGTAACGTGAGTTGCGTTACAAAATTTTGAATCACTCACTAACGTCTACATTCTCTGCAATGATACTTCTGTTTTTGATGCTCACATATTTGAGTTCCCCCACATTCTTTGTAAAACGTCCTTCTTGGAGTAGTATCTGTCACGATCGTGCACGCAAACACTACTGCCATGGCATTCTTTACATCTTGGTTTGCTTCGTTCATGAGGGCATTTCTTGTGTATTCTTTTTGCAAATTGTAATTTCTCAATTATTTGTGTCTCCATGTCAACGTCTTAATTAGACAAGCCCTTTTTTAAAAATAGCACCAAAAATAAAGATGTGACACCATCTGCAGTAGGACTTTTGTAACGTGAATGATTTTTTAAACACTCTTTGCATCTCCGTTTCGATCTTCCATGTTCACATATTCCTTTACCACCACATTCTTTGCAAAAATACCTAGTTCTTTCATGTTCACATATCTGTAAGCCGCCGCATTCTTTGCAATACCACTTATATTTTCCATGTTCGCATATCCCTTTACCAACACATTCTTTACAATCATACCACTATCTTTCATGTTTACATATTCTATAACCTCCACATTCTTTACAAATATATTTACAACGACTGTGAGAACATCCATAAGGGATACCTCATCGAAGATGTTGGCGTTTCCTCGTAAAGCCTCAATGAGTTCGGCTTTAAGCAATTTGTACCAACCTTTGATTTTACGCTCTCTGGCAATAACTCTCAGCTTTTTCACTGCATATTTTTCCATTTCTTGATAATTGTGATCCTAAAAGCTCTATTAAATCTTAGAATCTCACATTTTTCACATGCGTAAACGTTACCTCACGCTAAAATTAAAAATTAAGTTATCGCCAAAATTAATTAGGTGAAAGAAGGTATACACCGAAACTTTGGAAGTATGTATACTGCACAATTTTCGGAAGTTCGCGCGCGGGGATTATTGTACAATATTGTGGTGTATAAGCATTTTGATAATGGTTGCTGAAAAGGATGGTGGATATAAATTATGTATCTTCAATTCGTAAAGTTTCGGTGAACTATTTGGCGGATAGATATACACCACAACTTTGTGAGGTTGCGAGATTGTGACGCTACAATTAAACATGAAGTTATCGTTAAAAGCAACGGTGTGAAATATGAGATGGATAGGTATACACCACAACCTTGCAAGATTGTGTGATTTTTGTGAATCTCGGAGATTTTTTTTAAATCACATTTGCGCATTTGCATTTGCCGCATTTGGTGTATTTGGTGCATTTGCGCATTTGTGCATTTGTACATTTTGCATTTGTGCATTTGTGCTTTTTCTGGGATACTGCACAATTTTGGAAGTTTGCGCGCGGGGGATTATTGTACAATCTTGGTCGATAGGGATACACCGCTGGAGGATACTGCAGAACTTTGTGGAATGGAATCTTTCTTCTGTGGATAGGGATACACCGCAACTTTGTGAGATTGCGAGATTTTATGATTTTGTGATTTTGTGATTTTGCGATTTTGCGATTTTGCGATTTTGCGATTTTGTGATTCTGTTTTTCATAAAAAAAATTTTGTGTCAGGATAGGTAAATCCATATCTTCCTCGAAGTAGCACTCCCAGGAGATACCGCTTTCTTTGAAACAAATGACAAATATGATGAAACTAAATATACAGAATTGTGTAAAGAATTTGGAATTTCTACTAGTACAAATTTTCGTTATACATTGGGTCGTAGTAATGGAATAGGAACTCCATTCCAAGTACAGCCTATGGATTGGCCCAATGAATATTTAAAGTTCCCAGATGAAAGCGGTAAAGCTACAGATGGTAATTTAATAACATATTTAACTAATCCCAAATCAAAAAACCAATTTCTATATTTTATAGCAACTATTTGTCGTGGGCTGACATCTGCTGGTTTGGTACGATTGAATCAATCCAATGGAGCATTTGTTTATTGTGTTCTCGGAGCACAAGTTGATGTTCGTACTTCAATTCTTGGGGACACTGGTGGAGCATAAGAAGTCAAACAACAGCTCCTTGTAAAGCTTGAAGAAATCATAAAATATACTAACATCAGTGATAATATTGCAAAATGTCAAGACGCCATACAAGATTCAAAAGTGAGATTGAATTTTGCTATCTCTCCAGGCACTTGGTTGATGCCATCAAGAATGGTATTAAATAAGGAAAGCATAATGGGTTACAATAACAGTCTGAAAAAAGCAACTCCAGATATGAAGTGATATACAACATATGGCTGGTCCTCCTCCAAAGACGCATCGTCCGTTTGAATCTCACCAGGAGGCAAAACCAAAGAAGGAGGAGAAAAAATAGAAATTCCTTTGACTCATAAAGATAACATACATGATGCTATGAAAATAGGAATCATTGTGACAATTGCTTTGTTGGCATATGGTTTACATAGAGGTATCTAGATATCTTAGTAACACGCTCTATCAAGATTGCTGCAACGGCAAGAACCAACAGCCAAGCATTTTTTCCTAAAAATGAAACTACCTGGCCAGCTGTTCTGAAAACAAAGCTTGCAATTGTGCTTAGCATACCTGAAAGCAATTGTCCAATTTTTTTTTTTACCAAGCTCTTTCAAACCGTTTCCAACTCCTTAAATGATAACTCCAATAGTCGTTCCTACTGCTAAAGCAACTGCTCCAACTGTAAACCCATGTTTTCGAAATATGTCACGGATCCGTTGTATCAAAGACAATCTTTCATTGAGCTGTGCTTTTGTTTGTACCAATTTATCGCGTTTTTCAATGAGTTCTTCATTTTTTTCACGAGCTGTTTCCTTTGAGCGCTCATCTGAATTTGGATCATTTGCTATATCCTCATTCTGTGAAATATCGTTTTATATTTCAGTTATTGCTTGATCTAAATCTTGTATAGCTTCTTCTTGAGTAGGTCCTACTATCTCTCTAAACCAAACTGCTTTCATTAAATTTTGATAGACTTTACCCTGATTTGTAAATATAGGATAACTTTTTTTCCAGTTTTTTCAACGACTTTTACAATAGAGTGTCCTTTATTATCTTTTCCTATTACTAGACTTAGTTTTTTATTTATTGGATCGTAATATGGAAACTCATCTTTATATTTTTGTGCATATCATTAATCGTCTTATCTCCTTCAGTAAACGAAGTCCTTCCATCCATTTCTCGTTCTGTTTCTCTGTTACTATTTGTAACACGGGTGTCTGAATCAATAGACTGCATTTCAATCTCTTCTCCATCTAACCAATCACTTGTTCTCCAATCACCAGAAATCAAACGATTCGTTTCATCGATCATCATCATCATCATCATCATTTGCCTCTGCTTCTGCTTCATCATCATCATCATCATCATCATCTTCTGCTTCATCAGGGTCATAAGCTGGATTTTCATATTCGACTGGCATCTTGGATTGAATATTATGTATTTTCTATTAAACATGTTCAATATATGATTTCATAGTAGACAATGTCGGTAAGTGAACATATATCACCATCCTTTGCATCACGAGTCCCACGAGGACTCAAAGCTGATCGATTTTGGCAGCGAACAACATTCAGTCCCTCTACTCTATATATGAACTGCATGTTTCGTTCAGAAGCTCTAGCCAACGATACCAATTCTATGTACAGATCTGGAAAAGTATTTTTCTATGATCATATCACTTTGGTGAAACAGTGCACAATTGCTAAAGACACTGACAGTGTAATCAATCATACCATTGACACTCCAAGATGCAGCATGAAAAGTATCTTGATTTTGTATGAGGACACGTATGCAGCAGTAGCTCGAGGCTAATCCAAACATCAAATCTGTAAATGTAACCATAGACGGCATGCCAAACAAAGTGTTTTCACAAGGCCTCAAGACAAAAGATCTATGGGAAGAGGTCTCTAGATTCTTCTTAGTAAAAGAAGAGGACTCAGATATGAATATTACAAAGTTTTACACTGGCAATCGATTTGGACTGTTTATAGATTTACGAAGTTTGGCTGACAATGTACTACATGGCACTGGTCTCCGATTGGTTAACACGAAAGGAGGAGTACAGTTAGAAATACATAGAACTACAGGAGAGTCAGGCAATTTCAACTGTTATCTATATGTCATATCTGATGTTCAGGTCTCATTTGAATCAACTTGAATCTATACAGTTTTGATTAGAAAATGACTCCGGAGTCATTTTCTCCAGATAATGTTTTGATAGTAGGACCAACGAACTCGGGTAAAAGTAAATATGTAGTAGACCAGCTTCGAGGACCATATAGAAAAAAATTTGATTATATTGTCTTTGACTCCCCTGGACGGGACACTAATCCATCACAGGTTAGCTCCCAGCAAATGCTGGTACTCATTTACCTACCCCGAAAGGATGGAAAGCTGAGTTGGCTTAGGCGGAAAAGAAGTTCACACAAATATTCGCATCTCGGCAAACTGCCGGAATCGAACCTGGGACCTTTGTGGTTGGGAAGCAGAGATCTTACCAACTGCGCCAACCATGCCCACCCATTTTTCCAGAACCCAGTCCCAAATTCTCTCTTGCCAAAACTATATCAAGTAATTACTGCCTCAGTAGCAGCAACTGAAATCGAATCTACCTAAGATACAAAACCATCGTGAGTCAGTTGCTTTGGCAAGTTTTGGTTTGTTTATAGGACTGTTCAAAACATTTCCACAAATTTCCAGGAGTACAGTTTTAACTAATAAAACAATTAACTAATAATTGTTTTAAAACAATATTTTTTTCTAGGAGTATTCCCGATCACTGGAAGAAATTTGCATAATAGCATGAACTGACGCTTTACTAAAGTTATAATGAAGTTTTGAACACTCAGCTGGTAATTTCTGGAAAATAGCAGAAAGGTGAAAATATTTTTTGTAAAAAGGACTTGCAATTACTGATTTTATAACGTGAAAAAAACATGGGAACGTATATACAATATTTGAACTGGCAAATACTTTTCAAGTATTTTCTAACATAATAAAACATATATATTGAAAGGGTGCTTTGAGATATTTATCGAGAATGATCGACCCATCAAACGTTGCTCTTTCAGTAATTGTGTAAATCACTCTAATTGTGCTTACCACTATGGATTCCAACACGAAGTTTTAACTTATAACCAGGTTTATGTTGAACAACAAAATCCTTCTTGACAGCGTCTACAAGGTGTAGTGCCATGCGCGATATCTCACTGGCGTGCTTATGGCCGTTCCGTATTGGTAGTCCTGATACAACCATGTAAGCGTCACCTATGGTCTCAACCTTTAACAACAATAAATAAAGTAGTTTGCTGAATCCACAAATGTAAGCATTGACCAGAAACGTAATAAATACCTTCAATATAAAAAAAATTGAGCACAAATATAATATATCCCTCAAATTCAATAAAATATTGACCACAAAAAGCTAATTGATAAATATGTTATTACGGTCGATTGCTTAATCTGTATCGTAAGTATGGGAACCGAGCATTTTCCTTAAGGTCCGTGCGCTTTGCGCATCGATCAAAAACAAAGGAATAAACTTAAGCCCGTATCTTACGTACGGACCTCGCACTCATTAAAATGTTGTGAGTCGTGTCTTAATGGATGTCAAACTTGGCTTTCACAGCCATTGCTCACTACAAAGTAAAAAACAACAGAAAACTACTTTTAAAGTAACAGATTAGTTAACATTTTGTTAGTTTGGCAAGTTGCTCTGGTATATATACAGATTACAAACAATTACTGTATAGCTTCTTTGTAGACTTATTTGTGGATCCTAAATAGAGTTATATTATCACCGTTTTAGATGAACATCAAAAACGTGTATTCTATAAGTCTGAGTGTCTGAATTTGATTCACAAATATACAGCAAGTTATATGAATTAAGAAAAACAAGAGAATCGGTTACTTACCTTGTAAACATCATACCCTCGGATAATGTTATCAAATATCGAATAAAGATCATTTAGCATCATAACAACCTACAAACGGAACAATACGAGAGTTTATTGACCAAGTCTTTACTAATACAATGACAAACAAACTTAATGTTTCCAAGCACAGATATTTCTGAAATAATGGGCCTTCAAGCCTTACGATCCTGGGTTATAGCCCCTACTTTCCAAATCTATGAAGATTTGTGTGATATTGTTAATCTATTCTGCCTAATCGCAGACTCAGCTTTCCGTTCTTATGGAGTTCATAAAATAAGAACAATTCCTGCTGAAGCTAATCTGCGACAGAATTACTGTCGTGTTTAGCAGAAATCAAATTCTCCTACAACCTTTTTTTTTAGGAAAGTTGTACAGGAACAATGAAGCTCAGATTGGCCGAGGATTAACCCTTGTCCTGCTAAGAACGATTTCATATAAAGTAAAATTGTCTTAACTTTTGAACCTGTTGATGAAACAGATGTTAAATGACCATTCATTTTCTTTGTTTTTGTAAG
>JAPEIX020003121.1:0-13082 GCA_026122405.2 Zoanthus sansibaricus
CCCTCTCCAGCAACTATAAATGCAGTCAGTCACACGGTCTGTCAAACCGTGTCCTACGCATGTGATTATAACTTCGCTACAGCTGACTGATTTACTGCCGGCTCAAAAAAATCATCCATAAATCGCCAGCCCGTCCAAAAATTGAGTTTGGAACTGACAATTTACTCGTCACAGGAAGCCCGTCAAGATTAGTGTTGCTGCTCACTTGCTACGCTCGCTCGCAGCAAATATTTACGACAGAGAGAGCGAGAAGGCATTCCTCCAATAACACACCTGCGTACGGTTGTAAGTAGTGTAAAGCTGCATTAACATTTGGAAATATTTGCCTATATACTATACGACTATGATTGCACAAATTGAATGCAATGTCATAGTGTGTCAGTGACAACTGTAAATTCGTATATGGTAAACACCATTGAAAAAATTATAGTTTAAATTATGACGATTTGGAAGTTTTAGTGAAGATGAAAAGCATGAAGTACTGAGTAGGAAAAAGGAATAAACACAGAATTAGTGTGTAAAGTAACCAACAAAACGATTAGAAAAAAAGACAAAGAAATAAAGATGGGGACGGAATGTGGAGAAGAAAAAAAACTGCTGTGAAAATAGAAGAAGAACGTTTCAAGGTTAAAGGGAGTAAGACAGTAATGAAACTGTCGATAAGAAATATGTTGCCGCCTTAAACAAAAAAGTTAAATATTCAAAAGTTAAATATTCAATATATGGTAGTTTAAAAAACATAGACAAATGTTCTTATAGAGATTGCTAGAGAAAAGCTATTGTACACTAGGTAATTACTAATTCAATCAACTAAAAGCCTAGAGTATAATGGTTATAAGCTCATTTCTTACCATTGTTGATCACAAGCTGGAAAAGATGGATGTCATATTTTCGATCTCCGTTGGAATAAAACCTTACGTTTCCCTGTTCAGAAAACAAAGACATAACTATAATGCTGCTGAAAAAGTAACACAACATCTACTGTTCATCAGCAGGATGCCTATATTGTGTGCTCCATGCATTATATGTGAAATGTATCAATTTAACGTAAACCATTCAATTAAGTATAGTCACAAGGCATGCATCTTAATGGTTTCCATGGCAACCGTAGAAACTATTTCTATGAATGAAAATCGTTTTCTTTAGCATGATCAACTTTCTCATCTGGTAAGTAATCAATAAAGTAAACCATGTTGCTATAGTAACCATTTCCAAAAATCTAAAATGTTGGCTATCAGCCCAACACAACTACTATTTCATTAATAACACGTCTTTAGAATCTATTTAAATGATGTCATAGCTGATAATATCGTCATAGGAAATCACAAAAGTTGCCATTTGCTTTTAAAATGAGTGATCTACCTGAAAATTAAATAAATAAACAATTAATTAAATAAATAAAATAAATACTTTATTTAACGTCAATTGCGAAGGAAGTGCATGGTTGCTCATTCTTCCTAGCCATAGGCTAATATTAAATCGCTCGGCGTGGAAGTTGAATTTTCAGAGGGAAGAAAACCCGAGTACCCTGAGTAATCCTCGGAGTCAGATCTTAGCCCATGTGAGGAGCCACGGAATCGATCCATGGTCAAAGAGGTTTTAGGCGCGACTGATGACCACTACGCCAACCTTACTCTCCTTAATTTTACTCTATTACGAGATTAGATAGCTGATCATTTGGAAATACCTTGCCGGATGAAAATAATATCATAATTCCTAACTGTTTGCAAAATCTGGGTGTCAATAGTTTTGCCGACCACTCTCCTTTCCCCTTTTTAACATTGACACCCAAAGGTTGTCAACGGGTCCAAATGTTTGCCTCCTCTCCCTAAACCCCCTCATGTTTTCGTGATTTTTTTTTCTTTAAACCTTCTAGGGTTAAGTGAGTTGGTGTTTTTGCTGCTTACCAAATAAGGTGAGAAGAAGTCCAACTTTAACGTCTCGTTATAAAAAAGCTCACTGGTATTTTTGTTTCCATACTTTACGTGCTCGAGAGCTCCGGAAAAACGTTCTGCTGAGTTGTGCAACACGTTAGCAATCGAGTAAACCGCATCGTAAACCTGAAAAGCTGTGTATTGGTCGCTTCTGTTGGAGGTCACGTTACCATTGTCAACCCTTGTGTAGTAATCCTTTAAAATCATTGAAAAATTCTAGAGAAAATAACAACAATATTCTAAATTAGTAGCATCATTTAACACATAACCAATTATGTTTTTAGAGCTCATCTCATATCAATATGTCGCATATTTTATAATGGTAAACCGTGGTTTGTGCTCTTTACTGTTTTATATCTATGTTATTAACGCGAGCAGAATAATTTTTAGGTCCAAATAGAGAATCATTCTCTTACTCTCCGAGTAAGCAATTTATGCTTGTGATGTCTTTAGGGGGAAAATAGGAATTCTTTCATTCGTTTTTATACAGCTTAGGCAGCAAGCCCGCTCAGGGGTAAGTCCTGGCATTCTGCTACAAAATGAGTCCTAACAATGAAGAAACAGCTGTACGCGGTTGCTTCAGTTGCTTGTATTGTATTTATTCGGGCGTAGCTGGATCAACGCGTACGTATATTTTCTGGCCAAACTGGGGAGTTTAGTAAAGGTGTTTTGTGCTTTTTGCCGTTTTTCCTGTGTTAAGCCCAGTCAAAAAACGGGAAGTTTTTTCATAATATCGTTGACGTCAACGACCTTACAATATGTATATCCTGCAGTACTTTGCGTCACCAGCTAATTTTAGTTTTTGGTTGATCCAAACTAAAATATGCATAACATGTTTAACTTGAAAAGTACCTTTCCAGCTTGGTTTTTAGTTGAGCCATCGGGTAGTTCAGTTGTTCCACGAAAGTAAATGTGGTTTTGTAATTGACAATTCATTTCAAATGTTGTGCATTGGAGCATCTCACTAGCACGCGGTACCCACCATCCATTGTATGACATGACCAACATCCATACGTAATGAGGACCGTACATCCCTCGTTTGTACGCCTGCGCAGGATGGACAAATACAGTTATAATGAAGCAGAATCACAATTGAGCTCAATCATTTTCTTTCAAAAGGGCATAAAACTAGTTATTATGTGGGTGAAGTCAATATAACCACTAGCTATAGTTGTGTTAGCGTCTTGGACACTAATGCAACAGTTGATCTGAGCCTTACAGTATGTCGTAAAAGAAACATACTCCAGTAGTATTAGGCCGCACTTGCATTTTAGAAAACTTGGGCTCCGGGAATCCTCTTGCTAACCAACTCAACTAGTCATGAAACTGCTATGTTGCAGGCTTGGTGGTCCCTGATGGCGTAGTGCTTAGCACTCCTGACTAGAGAACTGGGAGACGTGGGGTTCAATTCCCGCTCGGAGCATATATCAATTTTTCTGACAAATGTTTATGCTATATAACTAGCGTTTATCACAGTCTACCTTGTCGCCTGATGAAGACTTGCACGTTATACTCGAAACGTCGCGGTCTTTTCAACGGCAAGAATCGTGAGACAAATAAAACGGATAAATATATTATTGTTCTTTATTGATTATTTAACACAATGAATAATATTTTTAATTTAGGTCTGATGATCGCGTCAACCTTGAAACTACAGTTACGACGTTTTAAAAATATTTCTATCTCGATTTATATAGTTTTATCAAGCTCTACCTGACTGTGTATTGAGCACTCTTAGGAACAAGTGAAAACGTTTATAATAACATATCTTTAATTCTTTTAATTTACGATTGTTTTAGTTATTTACACATATCTCTATAGATATATAGAGGCTGCATACACATAGGGGTATTTATAAAACAATTGCAACTATAGTAAGATTGTTATTTTTGTTATTGCTATACTATAATCGTTCTAAATATAACGTCAATACCTCACAAAACATCTTTCTTGTTGCTGAATCAAAGTTAAACAGCCCCAGAATAACATGAACATCTTTTGACTGAAAACAAACAAAAAGAAATAATTAATATGTTTTTAATACTACAAATGATAAGGTTGACTTCATTTTTATTTTTAATTTGTTTGACTTCAGTTGTTGAGATTACGTGTTTTTTTTTTGTTTTTGTTTTGTTTTTTGTTTTTTTTTGCTCATAATCGAGTTAATAGAGTCAAGCTACTTCCTATGGTAACCTTGCAGAAATAGAGCGTATAGGACTTGACTAGGATAGCCCTGCACAATAACAGCGGTAATGGCCTTGGCAGGAGCCCATATGTAGGAGCGAGCAACTCCCATCCTATAGGCCTATGTCACCATGTTTTCACGGACTGGTTTATTTTTAGATCGCTATTCGCGGGACATTTAAATAGAAGTTCCAGTCCCGGAGGAATCAGACAGTTCATACAAACTTACAGTGACGTCTTGAATGGACTCGTGTGATTGGTCTGAATTCGCGAGAAACGAACTAAAAATAGGTCGGTTCGTGAAAACGCCGTGACCTTAGTACCTAGAAGTTGCTCGCTCCTAATTATGGGTTCCTGGCCTTGGATAGTTCGTAACAGAAATATATATATGTACAACGATGTAGACATTCTAGGAGGTCAAGGAGCCGTGACAATGCCCCAGCACTCTGTGCATGTACATGAAGCAATGAGAACAGAGCATGGACAACAGTAGTTGTGAAAGATATTCCAGGTTTAGGTATAGTTCAACCTTTTAACTCAATAAACTAGTTGTGTCTCAAGAGATTTTTAAAAAAAGGAAAAAGTTCAGCCTCTAGAGCAAACAAATGCTTTTGAAATTTTGTAATGTGTAATGCTAAGTGCACGGTGTTCCAGAAAAAAAAAGTTGAGTTCTTGCAGCGTATCTGTACGTAATTACGACGTAAGCAGGTGGTCTGCTCAATAGATAACAACTGGCAAATAACTTTTTTTTCATTTATCACTAAGCGTTAGAACTGACTAATGTGTGTGTTTTAATAACGCATGTTTATATACATACCAACATAGTCCTCACAGGACGAGCAGGTTCATTTGATTGGAGTCTCACATCGGCTAGTACTGTTATTCGATTCATATTTAATCGAGCTTTAAATTGTTGTGTCAACTGCCAATTATATAAAAATATTTAAAGTTAGCAAAACTATTTAATTTAGCTCTAATTTGTTTATCAAACTTTGCACGATGATAAATTATCGCACGATTATAATTTTGAAAATGATAATCATGCATGTTACTGAAAGACTTTAGAGCAAAAAAACTTGGTTATGATGATGATGATGATGATGACGATGATGATGACGAAGAAGCTGAGGGTGGATGGGATAATGACATGATATATATATGAATGAGGGCGGTGATCGTGAATGATTATGATACAATGATGAAATTACAAAAACGATAATGATAGCTTAATGATGATGATGACGCCGTTGATGATAACGATGACGATAGCAATGACGATGATAATGATGACGGTAACAATGACGATAAAGATGATGAATTTAAAACTTTAATGAAGATCCTGATTTTATTGATATGCTTCAGCATGGCTTGTGCTTTCACCAGAATTCCGTGCCATGCCGAAACATGTCAATACAATCTCTATCTTCATTAAAGTTTTAACTAACTTACTTCTTCTCCGTCCCGTATGGATGATGCATTTGCTGAATGAGACTGACACAATTCTTATACTAAAAGTGACAATGATGGTGATAAGGATCCTCATAGTTTCAAAGAAAAAAAACTTATTTTAATCACTGTCACGAATTGAAATGTTTATAACGCGCGTTTATTGCCGCAAGCGCATAATTAAGTTTTGATGAGCATGTTATGACAATCACGTAATTACAAAAGTCATAATCTTGCGGTCAAACGTGGGACATAAATGGCGCCTACTGATATCATGGTTATAAACCTCATTCGGTGGTCTGGATGTTGGGGAATAAATTACATTTCCCTACGATATCTTATCCAACCAAAATTGCAATTGAAGGAAATCAATAAACGAGTTATTGATTAAAAAATTAAACTTTGCATACTTCGTAATAGATGTGATAATCCCCTTATATCAATCCAACTTCTTCCCATTTGAAACGTTTCAAAATTTCAATGCGTGGTAAGTCAAAGTAGCTCATGGAAGTTTGGGTTCGAAAAAAGTAAGGATACAAGTTTCGGTAGTTTGCTAGTTCCAAACTTGTAGTTCGTGGTGAGAACTGAAACAAAGAAATCCGAATGTAAAACATTAGCAAAATGAATACTTAGTTTGTTCTTGTAACTGTAAATTCATTATAGGATCTAGCATATTTATCTAGTTTGACTTATGCCCCATTCACACCAACTAACCCAAATTAGATAAACACAGTTTAATTTAAACAAGTTTGGCTAAACTGGATTAATTTCAAAAACGGATTTTTCAAACCAAGTATGCCAGGTTTAATTAAAACTACTTCGCTCGTTTTGGAGTATTAAATATCCTTACCCACCTCCCAAAAGAATAACAATTTGATAACAAATATGGCGGACAAGTGCCAGCGATTTTAATATTACTGTAAAGATGCTTGGACAGCGTGCCAAGAAACCTATGGTGGCATATAAAGATTAATAAAGAATGATTTTAGTTTTTTTTTTCTTTTTTTTCCAACTACTTTGTCATTAACTTTCAACTATCGCTGACATCACAAAGAAATGTCTTAGCGCATCCAATAACTCAAGTACTTTGGGAAGAAACCTACCAAGGATGGACCGATTTTGATTTGCTCCTGTTACACGTTGTTAGCCGTTCTCAAATATCCAACAGTACAACAGTCTAATCTTTCTCCCACGCGTCCGTCCGCGTTTGGCCGCCATTTTTTAACAACCTTAAAACTACCTACCCGAGGTAGTTTAGAATTAGTTAAATATGGTTTAAACACAGCTTAGTTCCGCGAGGGTGCAGTGTGAATGCATACGTTTAACTAAACGCATTTTAACCGTGGTTAAAATCTAGTGTGAATGGGGCATAAGATTATTTCACACGGCTCAACTGATCTTCTCTACACTGACGACCACTTCGACGAGTTATACTCAAAATCTTCTTCTTCCGATTAACAACTACTTCACGCGAGCTGAATTTTGTTTCTACACTGACGATTCGCTAACAAAAATTCCTCACTTTACTGCAGACGGCCGGCTACTGCCACGAACTATAATCAAGTTCTCCCTCTTCAGATCAACGACTATTTCACACGAGTTATAGTAAAATCTTTATTCAAGCGGAATGCGTAAACACTCTCTTTTCTTCTGAAAGCTAGTCCGATTCTGGAAAACAGGTTTGCTGATGTAACTTCATTTTCTAACATCTTCAAACCTAAAAGAAACTAACATAAAGATTTTGGCAAAAGTTAAAGCGATGATCACAGATTTTCAATCTTAATTTGCTAAAGGTATGAGCTGTAATTCAAAAGCATTAATTTGCTACATATCTGATTTTAACATTAAAGGCTTAGAGTGAATGGTGTGAAATAGAAACAAAACTAAATGTTGTTATAACAAAAAAAACTCTAGATACAAGATGAAATTTTACCTGCAGCAACCGATACTGGGGGAGGCCGGCGTAGGAAGCTATTGAACTGGCCAGCAAATCGTCAACAGGCCCAAGGAGCATAATTTTTGTTTTACCATCGTTCATTAAGGTATGGAACACCTGAGGTCCATATCGCACAACGCCCTGATGATAGATTGAACAGAAAACGATGATAATTCTTAAAATTATTTTTGATAACTAAATTAAAGACATCGAAACTCTTAAATCATCTTAGATTGATTGATTCATGGATCAACGACATATACAAAGAATGACTAACAACTATTATTATGCAATCACATTGCTATCTCAATTCTGACTGGCTGCGAACACACAGATAAATTCTGTTGGCTAGCTCTCTTCCGTTATGTCATACCTACAGCCAATAGATTTATTACTGCAGTTGTGAAATCATACCTACAGATAACAGTTTTATGCATGCAGAAGTTACGTCACCTAGCACGCTTAGCAGCAGTTTGATTAGTTTTGCCATGGCGAAGTCGAAATCAAGGCAGATGATATTCAACCGGAAGATACGCTTGCGAACGTGCTAAAGCTGTTTTATGTAAAAGCTCGAAAAACCCGATAGCCCTTCTTATTCAAAGAGCACATTAAACAGCTTCGGATATGGATTAAATCGGCATTTCAAAGCTACTTGTAGTTATGACATCATCAATAATTCCGAGTTCACCGACGCAAACAGAGTGTGTGGCCAAGTGTGGGGACCTGAAGCGACAGGGGCTGGCAAAAGTTAAACACAAGCCATCGATATGTGAAGATGACCTTAAGAATAACAACAAAGAAAAAAAAAACATTTGAATAAATTACTGAATGAGTGAAAACATTCATTTGTATATCAAAAAACTTATAAGAAATTGTACGAAAGAACCGTCTTTGGTTTGAATAATCCAAAAAAGTTTCAAAACATTTTTTTTTTACGTAATGCTGTACTTGTGTGGCCGAGGGAGGCAAAATCTCCGTCAAGTCAAGAAGACTAATTTTTCATTCAACACGGACAGCAAGGGAGCACGCTACGGACGTGTACAAAACAATGAATGACCAAAAATTTTCCGGGAAGATGGCAAATATTTCGATGGCAGTTTGAGGTATGAAGAACTTGGTCCAAATTGTCCTGCGGCTTCCTTCGAGCGGTATCTATGTCACTTAAATCCCTCAAATGAGTTTTTATTTCAGCGCCCAAAGAGAAACGCCTCCACTTCTGAGAGGATGTTTGGTACGACAACATGGTGATCGGAGAGAGTATATACATTTGGTGAGAAAATGAAAAACATTTTTTATCGCGAAAAGCAAAACTTTCCAAGTGTTACACAAACCATTAAATCAGGGCCACAGCTGTCACAGTCCTCGACAAGTCAGGTTTTGAAACAAGGCATATTATGGCCGTAAGCGAACATAAATATGAAGCCAGCATCAGTAGCTATAGCAAAACTGACATTTGCACTAAAGAAGAAGATGTCGGAAACCCTTACTACAAATTACGAGGTTAGTAAAGAGTTAGATATCGGTCATGAATCCATTTATTATGCTCAACTTCATCCAATAATTGTTAATTATCTCCCGCAGTGGACGTGATTAGTAGTATCTATTGCTATAGGTACTGACACCGAGGGGGATAATTGTTTTAGTATTGAACTAGCAGGTGAATAGCACTTTTTAAAATATCAGTTATCAAAAAAAAAAGATATTAAAATTTGTCCAATTAAAAGCAAGTTGCACAACTAGTCTTCCACAATCTATCTCACACGCAAACAATCAGAGCGCTGAATCAATTTTTTTCACGGTTAAGTTAGTAACCGAGGTGAATAGCGCAGGATATTAGGTGTTTGATGAACCAATTAGAGCAAGCAGAAAGTGCTATTGCACCTGCTTGCTTATAGATAGCCAATAATTGACAGGATTGAAGATTGATAGGTTGATGCGCTTTGGTCGCTAGTTTAAAAGATGCGTGGATGATGGCAGGATGAGTCGATAGGAGAAGAAAGGAAGAAAGATTGATGAATTTATGGTGTATACCATGACTTTTGTTCAAAAAACAAAATCATGGTATAATTATACCGAAAATCCAGTTTCTACTTTTGGCACGATTGCTTGAATACTACAACTACCAGAATATCTTTTTTTAATCAGTTTCTTTTTCAATTAATTAGATAGTGGCATTTGTATGTTTTACTACTTCTGAAAGAGAATACAAGTTTGAATAAGAATAAAACTTCGTAAAGCAAACTGGAAGATGTTGTAAAATGGCGTCATCATGCAAATTGTCTATATATGATTAAAACAATTGTATAAATGTTTTTCCTTTGTCGCAACGTTGATTGTTAATTCTAAAAAAAAATGTTATGAAAAAATCATGATTATAAATGATTGTAAAGAAGTACCTGAGTAGACTCTACAACAAGTTGAAGTTTGTGAGCGGGAAGAAGAGTCGTACTGTTGTTTATTTCATCAATTGCCATCTGTGCCATGGCAAGGATACTCCAACCATCCTGTGTATTCAGATTAAAGAACCCCCCAACGTACAAGCAATTGTTGCAACTGGGAGCTGTACTGCTTGCCAATGTGGAATTGTTATGACCGAAGCAAGTACATGTGAGCACTGTCAATAACACAACACCGAAAAATTTGCGCATTTCTACTCCTGCGAAAGAAGAAAAAATATTAATTAATTACTATATAAAATATAGTATATAAAAATCTAAATCATTTTCCGAGCCTGTAGTAGCTCCTTAGACCCAACCGGTCGGCTTATCTCCATTTCCATGGTATAGCGGATGACTTTCCCTGAGCGCGAGACTAACCCATCGCAGGATAGCTATGCTGGTTTTCATTTAACAAGGAATAATAGAACTTAGTTAGCCTTGGCTGAGAATAAGGTCATTCGAACGTCAGCATAACCTCGGGTCAAGCTCGGTACCATATTGTTTGAAGGCGGTATCTTGCCAATTGGGCCAACCACTCCGCCTTATAAGTATATAATAATCTGTATCTAATAAAAGAACATCTGTTCTGAAAATGAAAATTCACGAAGTGATTCTCGTTTTACTTAAAATTTGTGAGGTACGCACTTGCGTATATGCGAACAGGTAGCTAGGCGCCTGGTTAGAATTTGCCTCAGTTCAGAAAGGCTCACATTGTCAGTACTGTTTGTGGGCACTTTTGGATTGTAAACACGTCTACGAGATCTTGATCTAAGCAAAAAGCAAGTTAATATGCACAGCAATAGTCTTAGCAAAGTCTTTTAAAGTTTTATATCGGGCATCACCACAGGCTCCATCTATACAGAATGAAATATCGACGGCATATAATTTGCGCCCGGTACAAGTCTCAATGTCTAGAAGTGCCGTGCGTTGAGCTGTCTCTCAACCCCGAAGGTGGTACTCCCATACATTCATTGATTATACGGGTATGTACCACTGTTCAGGATATAGTTTTCAGACCATGCTGCCTAAAACACGATGTAAAAATCATGGACCTTTTTTTTTTTGTCAAAAACAAAGGGTATAAAGTTTTGCATTATTTACTTAATATGCTTTGTACAGGGTGCAACAATTTTTCCCGAGTAAGAATTATTGATTTGACTGGGTTTTGATGTTCGTGCGTTTTTGATTGATTCACACCGACCTGTACTCTGTTTAGAACCAGGCCCGTTTACTACTGTTACTTTATCTTTTTCCTGGAACAGGCAAGTCCTGTTTCAATCAACTTTTAATATTCTATGTTAATTCGTTTAATGTAGAACTTAAACACTTTTTATCATCTTTTTATCATTATTATTAGCCTCAAAAGTTAATATACCTAGAATTCAAAAGTTTGGGATTAGAATGGAGCTTTATAATGGAAAATTTCGAGAGGATGTTTAAGATTCAGTAACCGATATTCCCTCTCTACACACAAGTTTTGTGAACAAAACCTTACAAAGAAATAAAACATTCTGCTAAAGAGTTAAGAAAAACAATTTAAATACGAACTAACATCCCTTTTTTGGAAATAACTAAATTATATTTACCTTATCTTAGCTTATGTATACCTAATTATAACGTTCCTCTATTTAAGTGCTGTTATAAAGTACCACAAATGTTAGCTTGTTAGCGTCATGATTATTTATTGCGTTAATTCACAGGGTTTATGCTCATGTTTATACGTCATAACAAAGTTTGTAAAACCAACTTTTCACTGTACCTAAATACAGTGGTGCAGGGTCCCTTTTTAATTGCTTTGAAGTCTTATGTTTATCGGTTTAGATCAAAACGAAGGAAGAGCATAAGTCCTGAAACCCGCATTCACACCACACACTAATTGCACGTAGTTAATCATTTAATATTTGAAGCTTAATTAAAAAGTTAGGTAGTTTTTATACTATTTTCAATTGTTTGCCTTGTCATGTTTTGCGTAAAACAAAGTTTAAATTTCCTCATAAGTAATTTGAGCCCGCAGGCGCAGGCCTAGCTCAACACGCAAGGCACTCGTTAAGCTAAAACCGTTGCTATAAGTAAAAAACAACAACAATAACAATAAAAGGGTTTTGCAATACAAGAATATATACTATAGTTAATTGGGGTATATGATAATTTGAAATGTTAACTACCGTATCTTAAGAAACGTGATGAACTACCTCCGTTTAGACTAACAAAGATATAAAAATAAACGAAGTAAAACACCATGGCCAGTTTTAAGGTGAATCGACAAGCTACAATCTAAACGAAAGACCCCGTATATACAAACATGTGGACATGACAGAGGTCTCCAAAGTTTTTGATAATTTTTGATTTTCAAATTAATGATTCAAAAAAACTTTAAAAAATACGTTAAAGAGAGCAAGTTAGAATCAAAATCAGTGTCAAAGAGTATATAGGCTCTACATTAAAAGTCTCGACACAAATTAGGTTTTGAGCGAATTACTAACATTGTTTAACAGAATTTGAAGACTTGGCCAAAAAAAGCAAAAATTGGAAAGCTAGTGGAAACAAATATAGTAAATGTGACTTTAAACTTGCTTCACATTACTCAAAATCTCAACTAAACGCTTTGATAAATGTTAAAATTGTTCCACGAATTTCGCTCTAAACCCCATTGTCATTTTTTTTCTAATTTTTTAAGTGCATTTACTTTTACAGTGAGACCAAACAAACACATTTAAAGCAATGATACGGCACTTCACTTCCTAAATGAGCTCTGCTATAGCTGTTGAAAAGAGTCTAGCAACATACAACCAATCTTCGAGTGCTGTACTTTATTTGAGCCCGGCACTATTTAAACCGATCGACACTGAACAATAAAGAAGTACAGTACATCAATCGTGACAACAGAAACATGTGACGTCTCTACGTACCTCGGCATTTAGGACAATCTTTCTTGTTCACCACCAACTTTAAAATTTACCAAATCTGGAAGCTGATTCTCGTTCTTGATTCAGTCCTTATTCACGTGAGTTCTCATGCTATTATATACATATTTAAAAGCAGCTAGGCGTTTCAGTTTGTCACTTTAGTTTCATTAAAATCTGGGCACATTTTTTATTTTCATTTATTTATTTATTTATTTACTTATTTACTTATTTATTTATT
>JAPEIX020003193.1:0-20165 GCA_026122405.2 Zoanthus sansibaricus
ATAGTAAAATACATAGTAATTTTACTAAATATAGAAAAGGTAAAGTATGACTGAATGATGTAGAACGATATTGTGATGTTGAGGAACGTGCTGCGATATTGAGAAACTAAGGATATTAAGATGATATACAGTCGATGCCACTCAATCGGGATTCACATAACTGCGATTCACTTAATCGGGATTCGCATAATCGGGATTCACATAACTGGAATTCACTTAATCGGGATTCGCATAATCGGGATTCACATAGTCAGGATTCGTTTAATCGGGATTCGCATAATCGAAATTCACATAATCGGGATTCGCATAATCGGGATTTGCATAACTGGGATTTCGCATAATCGGGATTCACATAGTCAGGATTCATTTAATCGGGATTCGCATAATCGGGATTCACATAGTCAGGATTCGTTTAATCGGGATTCGCATAATCGGGATTCACATAATCGGGATTTGCATAATCGTGATTCACATAATCGGGATTCGCATAATCGGGATTTGCATAACTGGGATTCGCATAATCGAAATGTTCGTTTAAGTGATGAGTTAAAAAACAGATTATTAACAAATAATATACGCCTGTTTATCGGGGCACGTGTTCTAAAAAACGGTGATATATTCGACCGAGATCGATTAATTTGTACCTCCACGCAGCCATGTTAATAATATACTCTATGTATTCCCAAACTAATCCTAACATTAGGTTTCATTTCACTTCAGAGTAATCGGAACCCTATCAAACTTTGACAAGTTTGCAGAAGCTTTCAACTGCCCTACCGGAAGTCCGATGAATCCAAAACAAAAATGCGAAGTTTGGTAACCAAAACATGGCTGGCCATGATAGGCGATAGTAACTCCTTTAAAATGTCTTTTTTGGATCAGTTTAAGATCCTTTTTATTTTGCTAAGATAAAATTGGCTATTAAATGGTGAAGCGAATTTAGCGTAAGAAGTATTTGTAATGAAATTGATTAATTTTGTCTTTATTAGTATTTACAAGTATACTAAAACTGTTCCTACGTTTTTCTATATCATTGTTAATTATTTTCCCAAAAAAAATTTAAAAAGTTAATGTGTTTTCCAACACACCTTACGGTCATAAAACAACCTATGCGTATTAACCCTTTCAGTCCCAGTTATATCGTTAAATTCTCCCAACTTGAGCCCGTAATTTTCATAAAACAAATTTGAGAGAATTTTACTTTTAATCTTCAGATTGCTTTGTTGGATAAATTCTCATTTTCTTATTACCAAATATTTTATTTTGTATGTGTTATGGCAGGAGAAGTTAAATGTTGATAACTAACTGGGATATAAAGAGTTAAGAGCACGTTACTTGATAATAAGAATTACAAATACGAGGAATGTAAATGACTCTTTCTTGTATATATTAAAAATATGTAAATTTTTCTCTATGCCCAGTGGATCTCAACGTAGAATGTCTGTTTCTCGAGTGAAAACCACTGTCTTTGTACTTTGTGCTACATGTGTAACAAATTTGTCCTCTTGTGTAAACCAAAACTTAAGCTGCTGTTATCATACACAAAGGTTTTGATATCCTTTGTTATCACTCATTCAATGACGATTCATACTATCAAACCAAAGAATGAATGTAAAATTAATGGATTCGAAATGCTAAATTTTCATATTTTTGAGTTAATGTAAAATTCCTACTGCAAATGGCCAAAGTAGACGAGACCTCCACAAGCAACTTTATTGACTTTGGAACTCATAACGTGTTCATTTAGGGTTCTGAGCACATCGATCCCCCATCGACTGGATACAAACTCTAAGTACCAGAATACTTTGTACTACCAACTCTGGTAACAAGGTTCATTGAAGCGGTTTTTCTGTTGACCTAATTACCCTTCTTTTTGTAGTCTTCAACTACACGATCGTAATAATCACGAGAGAGCCAATAGCAATTCAAGGGATCCACGTGACTTGAACTGCGAAGAAAAATGAATATATCAAAGAATGCAAAAGAATATGAGGACTTAATTTAAAAGAGAAGAAAAAGAAAACTCATGTAAATTGCAGAATAGAAACCTTTTGCCATTGCAAAACTTGACAACTAGTCTGCGGCCATTTGATCCTGTAATCCATCCGGGCATGTGCACAAATGCAGCTAGAATAGACAAGGAAGGAGACTGCTGATTAACGCAATTACAATACACAGTAACAAGAGTAGCATTTTAAAGTAATAAAATCAGTGTTCATGAATAAAATTATCATAGCGGGTGAAGATTACCAAGAAGATGATGAATCAAATTAACAATTACATGAATGTTAGAGATGCTGACCACTGGAATGTCATAAGTGATTACGATGAG
The DNA here is from genome assembly GCA_026122405.2 of Zoanthus sansibaricus. NCBI lineage: Eukaryota > Metazoa > Cnidaria > Anthozoa > Zoantharia > Zoanthidae > Zoanthus > Zoanthus sansibaricus. The sequence continues at coordinate 2,333 of JAPEIX020003193.1, forward strand.
ATGATGTTATAGTGATGATGATATATAACAGGTATAATGAAAACAGATATTGAGATGAACACTTCAAAATGAAGATCATGGTGCGTTTTTACTTTAGTGTCGTTTTTCCCAGTGTATATTTTGACAAGGAAGATCGCATGAAGTGGATGGTGGGTTCATAATCTCCTTAACAGGAGAATAAACAAAGCGGCGCTCCATTTACTAGAACGATCTGTTTACCTGGATCAGATAAGGCAAGTACACGATCACCAATGGCAAGAGGATGTCTCTTTGTATGCGCTCCAAACATATAGCCAGAACTCTGAAAAACAAAAAGTATTGAGTGTATTGAGACTTGACATTACACTGCTTTTCGATTTCACATCAATTCAAAACAGCAGCACTTCATACCATTTTCTTAACGTACTCTATACTTTTTCTTCTTTGATGGCTTACAGGTCCCACACAGATTAACCTGCACTATAACAAGCCTATCGATATTCAGTCTAAGCAAGTTATATGGTTTAACACACCTTCCTGAACTTAAATCACTAACCTGCAGCTGTACCGTCTGGTCTGGCCACTCAATAATGTACTGGCGTCCATTGCCAACTCGTTCCCGCACCGAACCTGTTTAACCAAGACCAACAAAGAATTTTAAAAGATTTGATCACAAACGACACTGGTAAATTCAAAGAATGAATAACAGCTACAAAAATGGTCTTAGTGACCAATATTAGTGGTTAAAAGTATTTAAAACTAGCATGAAACTGCTGTCTGCGCCTTTATTTGTATGAAATCGCATGCAAGATGAAAACAACGAACGAGTATGCATGCATGATTTCAAACTATATTGTAAGAAATGAAGTTTACCAAATCATTGTATCCAAGTAGACCGAAGATTTAAATTTATCGACTTTTTTCTTATTCTATATGGGCATCAATTAATTTCTTAATTGTGATTGGCTGCCATAACCTTTGCCGCATAACGATTGGCTGATCAAAAGATAGCCTTAGGAACTCGAAAAAATGTGGTTTATACTGATATCATCAACCATCTTCAACCAATCAAATTGCAGGAATCACTGATAAAATCAACACTGGAAAAATAATTTTTTAATGTCTATGTGGCGAAATGAAACAAACTTAACGGTAAGAAAAAAGTTGTTCAACTCGCGTGAGATTGTACATAACAAATAACGTATACTAATTGATAGATAGTACAATAAAAGAATAAGATATTCTTACCGAGGTGGAACAAGCCATCTTGGTCGTTCCTGGCAACCACCGCCTGTCCAACCAAACTCTCCTCACATGTTAAGATGTAGTTACACACGCTCTCGAATTTCTCATCCGTCAGTTTGTAAAGCTCATCCCGGGGAATTACTCCCTCGATACCGTCGTAATACCGTATACCGTACATAGAGTCTCCTTCTTCACTGATCACCACACCTATCGGGTATGAGCAGCTCCATAAGCTAAACTGAAGAAATATGGGGAGAGGGGGTATAGGGAAAGTATTGGAAGATGAATTGTAATCTTAATTTATCTGATTGGGTACAGAACGTGCTGCTAGTGAAAAAGACTAGTGACTCGTAACAACATTTTAATGTAGGATGGATTTTTATTATCAGTAACCATTTGAATGTCCTCCATTTAATTCTCCCTATCTACCTGAAATAATCGAATGGTGCTACCGTCGAACTTCTAATTTAACTCTCCTCAACTCAATAAAAATACAGAACTTTATAGAATGATATGTATAATATAAAATGTATTATAACATAAAATTCAGTGAGTGTTCAGACGACTAAATGAACTAGTGAACTGTGAAGCAGAAAGCAAACTTGTTACCTGGGGCGTAACTAAATGAAAAACTGGGATGGAGTCCAACAACAGGATCACCAACCTGGAACGTAAGATACTTATCATTACTATCATCATCATGATTTTCATCATCTTCAATATCATTACTACCATCATCATGATTTTCATCATCTTCATCATTACCCCCCATCGTCATACTATTCATCACCATCGTTATTAATAAGGTCAATATCATCAACAACATCAATATTTTATCATCTTGATTTCATTATCTCCATCATTATCATAATTATAATCACCGCTATCATCATCGCCATTATAATTCTCAAGCGTTGTCATTATTACAACCACCACCATTATCATTGATATCACCATACTCATCATCATCATTATTATTATAACTTCTATTATATGCTAAAATTATATTCCCATGCTATAATATTATTCCTGGTACAAATGGTCGACCACAACAAAGGGTTATTTAACTGTGTTACCTTGATCACATTATTGGCGTCATCTTCATCGGTGATTATGTCTGTTCGGTGAATCTGCTCTAGATCACCAACACTATCTTCAACAAAATACGAACCATCTTGACAGTCTTGCTGTATGGTGCCTGACAGGTACATACACTAACATCAGATACACTTCTACCATGGTAATGGTCTTTCAAGAAAAGAGAGCTCTCGAATTCTCTAAAATAACTTCAAAGTACTATCGATTTCTTCTAGATATGAAGTACAAAACTGCTTCGCGGATTATTTTCACCAAAAGCTTTGTGATATTATGTTAATGGGAAGGATACTGGCAGAATTGCTCGTGATGCAACTACTTATCAAAACAAAAATAGAAAAATAGTTTCTAGTTGAGCATGCTACCAATGCAACATATCTAGGCAATTTTCAATAACACAGAAGTTTAGTCTTTCCATATTAGGTCGGAAATGATGAATGTGAACGTTATCAGCTTTCAAGTTCCAGGAATACCTTTTATACACAAGTCGAAATTGCTGTTACCGAGCTTAGTTATGATAATTGGAGGCTGCGAGATAAAGTATGGCAAACATTCTTCACTGTTACAAATAAATCAGAGTTTAATCTTGTCGATTTGTACATTATAAACCCTACTAGCAGAGGTTTGTTGGTAGAAGACACAAAGGATGGCTTATAAAAGACTGGCATTCTTAGGAGAATATTACTTATACTAAATGGTGGAGTTTTCGTCGATAATAATATGATTGACATTTAATTAACTGATAATGCTTACCGCGATAATACCATCCTTCATCTGACCAACGGGCCAAGACTTCATCTCCAACTTTTACTGGTCTCGGCAATTGTCTGGTGTCTACAGCAGGATCCTGGTCTAAAGGTTTACGAGCTATGGTAGGAGTTAGGTGAAAAGTCGTATTAACAACAAGACCTTGAGAATGAATGGACTACACATCACTAGCATTTGAAGCCGATAAGCGAATGAGTATTCACTCGGAGTCGATGGGACCAAGAAGTTAAACTGTTTTAATCACTCAACGACCCAGAAAAATACACAATTTAAGGTTTTTGAAAAACTCGCAAGTGCAAGATATATTTTCAAGTTGAACGAGAAAACTCGTATGATTAATTTTAGGTTTTAAAGAGATAATGTTACAAAATTACAAAGCAAATTCTGATGCGCATACTGCTAAAACGCTGTCGGCAAAATATAAAACTAGTGGACTTTGAACTTTATGCATCGCGCCATCATAACAAAAGAATTGATTGATCAGCCAATGAAAATTGAGTAATTTTGTTACCTATGTTACTAAGAAAAAGAACGCGCGTTTAGTTTTATTTTCGCTACAAGGAGACTATTAAAAATCGACCCTTTGTATAGCAACCAATCAGAAGACAGGATTTGCAATAAAACACTAGTATACTTGTAGTAAATAATAATAGGACTCCTTCCACAGCATTACAAATAGCCACCTGATGAGTCTCAACAAAAACAAAGTTTTACTTAACTAATTTTATATGGGTGATAACAGAGTGGAATCAGTAGAGTGAAATGTGTATGGATCGAATACAGTATAAAGGGTACAAGAAAAGTACGCGACAAAAACACTGGTATGGTAACCATTAGTAGAATGCAGTCGTGGAGAACAAGGTGGAGATGAATGCAAACGGATTATACTGTTAGCAATGCCAAGCTCATCAGGCCTAAAACGGCCGAAACAACTCCATGGATGCTAACAATCAAAGGGATAACGGCTGCTACCGACGTGGCTTTAGCACCAATACTAGTGGCTTTAAGTTAGCCCCTAACACGCATGTGACATCTTTTAACTATCATTTAAGCCACATTTTACAAGCATTTCACTGGAGAAAAATGCAGACTTTTCTTGTGCTACGGACTGCTGTCTGGTTAGCCTAGTGGGTAAGGTGAACAGTTTACCGTGCAGGAGGCTCGGGTTCGATTCCCTGCCAACACTCAGGGCCTTTAATGATTGAGGAGAAGGTGCTGCCTTTGGTATAACAGCAAATGGTTAGAACTTCGCGTCTTCTCGGATTAGGACGTTAAACCTTAGGTCCAGTCTCCCGACTCTCTGTTGGGGGACATAAAAGAATCCACACACATCTATCGTAAAGAGTAGCGTAGTGATCTCAATGTTGTGGTCTGTCTCTTCTAATTCTACTGAGATCATAAATATATAAAAATAGTTGTGAGCCGCTGTAGCAGACTATCTAAGTCTCCATAATTCTTTGTAGAGCACATTTGAACATTATGAATAAATGCCCTATATAAAATCAATGAATTTATTTATTTATTTTATTCATTAATAACAAGCAATCAATAGAACAATCTGCAGTGAAAAAAGACTGATTACTTACATATTAGAAGACCGTGTGTTCCTTTTGTTAATAAGCACGCTTCATCGTCACCGTTCATATGAAACTGAATTTCTGGAGGCCCCTTGTGTTTCTCATCTTCAGCAGTGGAATCATTGTTGTTACCTTTTGATGAAGCGGAGGACGAAGAAGAGGAGGAAGAAGAGGATGATAATGATGATAAGCTACTGTCACTTTCATGCTCTTCATCAGCGTGTGCAGATGATGGGCGAGATGACTTCCGTGAATTGGATTTGGATGAGCTTTGTTTGGCCGACGAAGGGCGTGACGACGCACGAGAACTTAGTCTGGAGTTATCTGGTGTTCCCTCGGCAGAGGAAGATGGAGCACTCTTAACTGACGATCTGGGTGAAATGGCTGCAGAATGACGCGGTGAGATACCTGGAGATGTTCTGGTAGATCTCCTTGGTGATGACGGAGCTGAAGAGACAGGTGATAGCAAGGGGGTCCTATGAGCTTGTGGTGTTGCACTTTCCGTCTGCTGTTGAACCAGGTTCGCTAGCTGATGAACTAGCTGTTGCTGTTGAAGATTCAGTGACTGTGTTTGCGTGTGCTGCTGCATCAACAATTGTTCCTGTTGTTCTCTCTGGCGTTTTAGAAGCTCTTCCTGCTGTCTTTGTAACTGCTTCTGCTCCTCCTGAAATTTCTCTTGCTTTTCACGTTGATCGTCAAGTTGGGTTTGGATGAATCTCTGCTGTTGTTCTTGTAGCTCATTGCGTTTGTTTTCCAGTTCTTTGTTTTGTTTACGCTGTTTTTCCTGCTCTGCAACAAGATGCTCACGTAAGGCCTCTAATCTGTACGAAAAGACAAAAAGACAAACATAAAGTTGACTCAAGTTGGACTATTTGCAAGTTGAATAGCTTTGAGATTTTGCATTTGCTGTTTCTACAGGGCGACACATACCAATTTCTCCCATGGCTTTTACCTTTTAATTCAAAAAGTAAAAGTTATCCTAACAAGAAAAACTGAAAATAACATCTTTAGTGAAATTACATCAGATTGCTGTACCTTTTCTCCTGGTCTGTCAATACATCCATCTGTCCTTTAACTTTATCAGAATAATCTGTTTTGTTATCTTTTTCGTCATATTCATCTTCCGAGTTACTGGATGAATCAATGCCTTTCTTGCCATCAAGTTTATCCAGTGTGGGACTTGGACTTAAGCTAGAATTTCGGCTCCTGCTGCTACTCCTACTTCCGGAATGACTACCACTACGACCTTTACTCCCTGAGTGGCTACTGCTAGGACTTCTACTCCTGGAGTGATCACCACTAGGACTCAAACTCTGGCTCCTACTGTGGCTGTGACTCCTACTGCGACTACGACTGCGTCTGTGTTTGCTGGAAGTACTGCTGCCTCTGCTGCTAGATCTGTGACCTTCTGGTGTAATAATTACTGAAAAGACATGGCCATGTAAACTTAAATAGTTCTGGCAATCTTAATGTTGGTGTCTTCGTGTTACTAATAGTAGCAAAAACAGACGTAGTAGCATTTGTAACTGCAACACTAGTAGTAGTAGTAGTAGTAGTAGTAGTAGTAGTAGCAGTAGTAGTAGTAGTAGTAGTAGTAGTAGTAGTAGTAGTAGTTGTATTAGTAGTAATAGGTGTAGTAATAGTAGTAGTAGTAGTAGTAGTAGTAGTAGTAGTAGTAGTTGTATCAGTAGTAATAGGTGTAGTAGTAGTAGTAGTAGTAGTAGTAGTAGTAGCTGTAGCAGTAGCAGTAGTAGTAGTAGCAGTAGTAGTAGTAGTAGTAGTTGTAGTAGTAAACATTCATTAGTTTAAACTGACGTTTTTGACAAAATAGTCATCTTCAGGAACATAAATTCCTAATGAACTTCTATATTGAATATATAATGAACAATGCATTCTGAATTATTAAAATGGCAAAACTTCAAAAGCACAACAGAGATAACTTACTCCTTGCTGGTTGATGCTTGGCAGAAGGCTGAATCCCAAATGGAGAAGTGCTACAAAAACAAAAATGCATAAAAAAAACTAACAACTTTATGAACCTAGTTGCTTACGGTGCAGGATTTTTCATATCGGTCACCCTAGGGACCCACCCTAGGGACCGACCCCAGTACCCTGTCGGTAGTAGGCAGAGTTTTTAACAACTGTGTGTCAACCATATAGGACTTAAACACACAGAGTATTATAAAACTTAACAAAAGTTAGAAAACGTCGAATTACGAGGTTGGCAGAATGATTCCAAATGTTCAGGAGTTTTACTCAGCGACTAAACACAGAGAAGACTAAGGTTAAATAACAATATTTAACGCGGGGTATTGTTTGTATCATTGCGTTTATCTCTGATACATAAGAAAACAAAATAGAATGCAAACAATTAAAGATCAACAAAATATAACTCAGAGAAGTTTTCCGTTTGAGCACAGAGTCCGAAATAATTTTTGAAAAAGGATGTCAGAAGGACGACCATGTTTTAGGGTTTAGCTGTCAAGAGAAAAATCTGGCCGTCCACACATCCTAGCGACAACAGGAAAATTAAGAGTACATAGTGCGCTGTATTCAACCAAGTTTAGCCATTCTTTACTCAAAAAGCCAGTAACTGTTACAATAGCTAATATTCCTTATAAATATTAACATCATCTAAAGCGGTATCAGGAACATGCTGTGTTTTCTTCATCTTGCTATTTTTCAGAGTTTAAACAGGAAACATTTTAATTTGCTTGGGAAAATGTAAGATTATCATGGAATCCAACATTTGTGACGTCACACGGCAAAACGTACACTGAAGTGTTTATTGTTTAGCACCCGTGGATATGAAAGGCCTGACTATTTGAACAGCGGTTTTAGACGTTAAGAATTTCGAACACTGTATAAGACCAAAACAAATGAATGTGTTGGGGACCGTATCCGAACGACCCTAATTTTTCCCAAATGCAAAAAAATAGTGTGATTGTTCAGTTCTAATTTTAGTCTGCACGTGGAGAAAATCATAAAGAAGCAAACATCAAAACAACTTCGTTGTGACTATATACTTTCAAAATGTTTTGACTATTCTTTGATCAAAAAAGATTAAGTTGTTCTTGTTGTTGTTTTTATCTCTGCTCATTAAAATTAAACAAGTGTTCTTACCTTTTAGTAACTTTGAAATGTTAGTGTTTTGACACATGGCGTTACACGGATCTGATTTATGTAAATTACACACACACACACACACAACCGACCAACCGACCCAAATTATTTTGGAAAAAAATCCGTGCCCCAACAAATCAATTTAGTTTGGCCTAACGGTATATAGGAATTTATCTACCTAGAATGTGAACATAACGTTTAGAAAGTGATCTAGAAGTCAACTGCCAGTTAGGTAATGTAAAACAATTATAATAAAATGAATTGAGATACTACATGTAACTAAACATAATATAGTATGTGTAGTAAAAAGCTCACCTCCGGTAAGCTGAAAGGAGCGAATCCCGTATGTAGCGACAAGCAAACGTGTACCGGGCTTTTGATATCTTTACCAAGTCATTTCTCAGAGATGTTATCTGAGACAAGAGAAAACGCAAAGTTTCAAATGAACAAAAATTAATTAGTTTAAAAAACAGTGAAAAGGGACGCTTACTGTGCTAAATCCCAGTCCTAACCTTTTTTCCATTAAAGCGAAGGATGGTATAGCACTTGGAGGTCTGGGACCGCTTGAGTGGTAGTACTTGTACTATACCAGGGACATAACAACAAAGGCTGTCCGTCAACAGGTCATCTTCATCTTCCCTCGGAACCAGGCTCTTCACTAGAACGTAGTCACCCACCTGTTGAAAGAGCAGGTTAAAAGTATTTTTCTGATTATGGTGACGTAACGGAAAAGGATAAACTCAAAAAGTCTAGATACCCAAAAGAGTCGAAATGAAGCACTTGTAAACAGTGTCTTGATGGTATATAAAACTTTGTTCTTGTGTTCCTCAGTACCAAACGTTTTGAATATGCAAATCTTAAGCATTGTATCTACCCGCTGATCAACGTCAAAAGACTCTTAAAAACTGATCGAATTACAAGACGTTTCGACGTTATAAAGTGAATGAAATAAAGGCTAAAGGGCGTACATACATGAATATTAATTCCATAAAAATCTAATACTACAACAGCTGAAAATAATCTCATTAAGAGCAGAAATACGAAATACTAAAACATAAAAATAGAAATTTAACAGCTTTGGCGAAGAAAGGAAGACGTCTGCTGAAACACTTTTAAAGTGTTCAATTTGGTAAAAGTTTTTACTGTTGATGGGATTTCTTTTTATCTATTGTATTCTTTGTATTCTTAAGTATTTTTATCTATCTCTTTTAATAGACTTTTTCCACGGTTTAAATAAAAAATTATTCTTTTTTCTGCATTCGAATTTGCCCGGTAAGCCTCGTTTTAGGTAACATATGCTTTTGATTTTAAAGCTCTTGAATGAGGCTTGACGGGCAAATTAGAATGTAGACAAAAGAATATTTACACCGTGAAAAAAGGCCATGCTGAATCAATAAAGTTCCTAACTATTATTTAGCGCACCTTCAAGCTGGGGCAAGGCCGTGCTCCTTCCACTGGGATCACATACCGTACAGGCACAACTTGACGGTCAAAGTCATTAAAGTCGACTTCCACGTATCGGGAATTTAATCCCCGTGAGACAATCCCCGGGTAAAAAAACCCATCAACCTCATTTCGTGCAAGAACCTTGTGATTCCTCAGTCGATTCTTGTTTCCTGGATGCTGGACGCTACTCGGCGGTGTGACGTGTGTTGTAGGCTGCCATTAAATAAAAGAATCAGTTCCAGGACTGACTATACTCATGTATACATATATTTAGTATTAAAATCTGTACACTTTCTAATAATCAGATAACATAAACTTAACTGTTAGTATAACATCCACCACCTAATGGTCATGATATAATTTATACTGAGAAGGAAAAGTTCCTTAAAATGCAGAACGTTTACCCATTTCTTTATAACCAGTCCTTAAATGCGAAGGACAACCCAAACTATAACCCTTAATCCAAACAGGACAATGCAATGCCCTAACAAAGAAGCAAGGAAGGAAAAGCTGCTTGAAGAAGGTCACTTCAGCAGATTCATTCTGCTATTTAAGCTTTCAGTTAAAGAGTTGGTACTTGGGTCAATATAAACAATGCTACTAAAATGTAAAATTTTAGATTAAATAAAAAATGATTTTAAAATGTTCCGATCTTACAGCATGCATTCACATGACAAGCTAATAAATTTTTATACAACTCACCTTTGATATCACTTCTTCAATTCTTTTGCGTTCAGCTTCTTGGCGTGCTCTTCTTTGACTTTCAGCTATTTCCTCTGCAGCCTAACGAAAATAGAAAGACTTATTAATCTCAAGCATTACAATGTCACGTGGATGAAGAATGAAACAACAAAATTTGAAAACTAGCAACGATCTAACAACTTTCAGTGTCATTGTATCAACTGATCTTCTGACAAAAGTACAAGCTTTTACAATGAAATGTTTCAGCAATCAGTGCGTACGGTAATTCGCCACCTCCTTCAGTCAAAAAGGCAGAGTTTTCTGTATGTAGACTGAAACATGAAGAGCTTTTCCCTCTGTTTGAAGAGCACAACTGAGTTCGATATGCAAAAGTGTAGTAGAAAAGAACTTTAAGGAATGCAGTTAAAGATCGATTTAATCAAATTGCTCAACACTTCCATTAAAAAAACATAATATTAGAATGGTAAATAAGATTTGTTTAAGGAATTTTAGTTAAAATCTTCTTTTATTCAACTCAGATTCTGCTTGAACTGTTGCTTTAAAAAAAATTCTGGAGCGGCACTTTTTCTATTAAAAAACGTGCAACCAATCTATTGAGGGTACGATCACCGAGTGGTACAGGGTGTGGAACTTTACAAAGATGTAGGACGTGTATATTTACCGAGCGGTGGGGTGTATACCTTTACCCAGTGGTAGGGTAAGTGTGGAGAGTGTAGAGGCAGACATGCAGTTTACAAGCACACTGGGTTTTTCACTACGACAAGATACTGTACTTCAACGGATATTACTAGCAGCTTCAAAAAGCCCCAATCGGACTCGTATTAGCTTACTTTTAAAGAAAATCAGATAGATGAATCTGTATTGAGCTACCTGCTCGGAAGCCTTTCTTAGATCTTTTGACTGCTGCAAGAACACTTCAGCTTGTTGGATTTCTTTGTCAAGCAGCTCAATATCTTCCTTGCCAACTGGCCAGTCATGCTTTTCTAGATCAGACATCATTGATTCCCTGTTTGCCTCGAAAGATGGAATCTTATCACCATCATAGCTGTTGATGGAAAAAAAATATTTTTGATGAGCATAAATGTATATTAAGGCGCTTTTTTTATGATGCGTGCCTTATTCCTTTCTAGATTGAGTATGTGAACCTAAATTTAACTATTTCGTTGTGTCCTTGAGAAAGATGTAAAAAACAACAACCATACGCAATAACATGTTTCAATGCTCACAGTTAGTGTGAGCTCCAAAAACGTTTAACTAAAATCATTTTACAATCTTAAGCCAGATAAGTATAAAACTGATGGAATTCCTAAGCGAGTGATTAGGACGTGTTCTACTGGGACCAATAATTTCAAGCTAACCTAGTTTACGTGTATTTGGTTAAGATATCTAATAAAACACTTTTAATCGTTTTCTTATTGGCGCCCTTTTGGAATCAAAAACATAACATTGCTTAAAGTGTTATTTCATGTTTGAACAAAGATATAGGAAAAGATTTTTAAATAAAAACTGACGTTTGAAAAATTGACGTTTCACAACATTAAATGGTCATAATCACAGACAAGTAAATTAAACCGCGAAGCGAAACTACTGTAATCTATCTAAATAATTATGAATTGTTTTTTCTTTCTTGATTCATAATTACGTATAAATAGATTACATGCAGTAGTCGTTTAAATTTTGCTTTGCCGTTTAATTACAAGTCTGTGACAACGACAACTGATATTGTCGAAACGTCAACTTTTCGCGTCACTTTTCATTTCATTTCATTTTTTCTGTCTTATTTTCATTGAAATTATATTTGGAATCGTTACCCAAAGAAATCGTAGTGAAAAAGTTGCAAAGAAAACCTAGCGGGGTGTCAGTGGTCACTGCTCGGTCGTTATTTTATACTCCTTTCAACCTGCATTTGACAACTTTGGAATAGACAATCAACCTTACAAACCAGAACAGCTTTTTTCCCAAATATATGACAAAAAGAACTACCCAAATATATCAAGCAAAAACCAATATAAAAAAATCATTTCGTGTTTTTCTAAACTCAAGTTTACTTACCTCAGTCGCTCTCCATCACTCAAAGCACTAAAAACAAGTTCGTCGAGTTTTCTGGGAAGGGTGAAAACAAAGATTTCTCAAACATAATCTAAAAAAATTGTCCACATTCCTTATTACACTGATATTAAAAGAAGAGAATTTTTCTGTGGTGTTAAGCGGATGAGAGTCTTTGACTCCCCTAGGACGGGACACAAATCCATCGCAGGTTAGAACCCAGCAGATGCTGGTACTCATTTACCTAGGCCATGGGTGGATGGAAAGCTGACTTAGCTAAGGCAAAAAGAAAATCGCATGAATATTTGAATTTAGGCAGAACTGGGGACCTTGTAGTCGGAAGGCAGAAATCTTACCAACTCCACCAACCAAGCAAGCTCCAAAATATTAAGGGAAAGAGAAAAAGCTAGTAAGCAAACTAGTGGAAACTGTTTGTATATAGATACTTTATTGAAAAAAACATTAGTGGCTCCAGTGGAAGAGCTACTGTTATCAGTGAAGACATGATAAAGTATAAGCAGTCTTTTTTTCCATAGTAAATCTAATGTCCAGGTGTCTAGTGGTGGAGAAATACAATTTTTATGTTTTTGTTCGAAGTATAATTAACAAAAACAAACGTACCATCATTAAAACATCAATAAAATAGAACTGAGCATGCTACAAGACTAATAAGCCAACTCTTTAAATATGGTCACAGGGATTAGAGAAAAAGAAATATTGTCACTTAATCTTATTTATCATAAAATAATCCGTTGAAAAAATATTGACTTTTGGTAGTGGAGAGATGAAAAACCTTTTTGAGCTTACTCTCATATCTAGCTGAAGGTCCGGATTGCCTTTAGATTTGTAATTGACAGCTAAATAAGAAAACTTCAAAATATCTCTTAGAAATCTAATTTCTCCAGGATCACGAGTTTGTAGTTATGTTGCTTCCTAGTCAGAGTAAAGTTCCAAGGCATTCCCAGTTGTGCGACATTTCAAGAACTAGTAGACACAACTATCTCATATAAAAGTCAAAATAAGTGAGCTGAAAACTCAAACTCTAAAGACTTTCAAAGGTCTCTTCTAAAAAACTATTTTTCTATGAATCTCAGGCCTTAAATTGAATTGAAAATACCAAAATTCAAGCAATTTCTGGTTTTGGAGGCAGCTTATTAATAATCCTGTAGAGAGTTAGTTGCTCTGTTGTAGAGCTCACACTAGCTGAAACGCCACATACTACTACGATTAAAAATATATTGAAACTATTTGCCGACACACAGTTTTTAAGAACCATTCGCTTGTTTGTGAATACGGTACACAGATTTCACAAGTTAAAACACAGGCCCGCTGATGGTCACTTACCTCTTATATCCTTCAAGGGCGATCTCTAACCTTGCCTCATATGACTTCAAGTTGACACCCTGTGGATTCACAAGCTGTACTTCATCTCGGTCACTTCCCGAGGTATGAGCCAGTGGTAAGACCTACCAGAATACAATGGTTTAGCATTCATAACTCGATAGAAAAGAAACCCTAATTTATGTTTAAACATTAACAAAATTATCTGCTTAATCACTCATTCATCCTTCATCATTGACTTACTCACTAAAGATAAATATAATTTAAAGTTGCAAATTTAAATTAAGATGTCTTTCATTTATACACAAAGAGCAAATAGACTTATGTATAAGTAATGTACTGTATTACTGAATTAATTGTTTAGATTGTAAGTTTTTTACGAAAGGGTAGGTTTATTTAGAAGCAATCAGGGGAGCTGCGGGAAGAATCCTTTCAAATTTTCTTCCTATTCTATCATTTTTATAACTTAGAAAATCCATGAAAATAAGACCGTCTTGACGTAGAATTTTGATAAAAATAAAAAACTCGTGTCTGTTCCAAGTAAGATGTTTGCTGGCCATGCACGTTTATTCCACCATATGTTAACTACGACTGTGAATTGTGGTTAACATTAAACAGAGTTTTCTTGTTTTAGGGAGTTCTTCTATTTTCATTGCTTAAGTTTTCCTTCATTAGCATACAACTTAAGTTAGTGATTGAGAAAAAAGAAATAAATTTTGAGTCCAAAACTTGTCAAGCGAACAAAGTGATGATACATCTGGGTTAATAAATACACTTTCTAAGAAGATATCTAAGCTGAACCCTTTACAAGTCAGATGGCCAAGTCGTTCCGTTGCTATGGGATCAAGCGATAAGATACAGGGCGTCCCAAAGCTGTTTTAGACGTAATATTAGGAAATGGTACTGTCCAAAACTCGAGATGTTGTCGTGCACATACAACTGTCCTGGCTATCGACCAAGAGTTAATCAGAGAGAAAAGCAGTTTAAAGCTATCAGTTTTGAATGCCAATCACATAATTAATCACAGCATAATCGTAACATAATCACAGAAAAGACTCACCTGATCAAACACTTTGGACAGAATGTGTTTATCCAGTATGGGTACGTACTTAGTGGAGTGTGGAATGATGGTGGGGGCCAACGCATCAAGTATGGTTAGTTTCCTAGCAACCAGTCCATGCTTTTTTAGCCACCTGTTGAAGAAGAAAACATAAAAAAGTTTAATTTCTGTAAGATTTTCGGTCCAAAAAGCTTGTTGGAATCTGAATATCCCTCCGAATCCAAAATAATATACAGGCAACTTTTTATCGTCAGAACACCCGCTTTTCAGTATTCCTGTAAGGAAACTGACCAAAGTAAAAAACCAACATGCAAGCGCACGCTGTATTATTTTTTGATAACTTCCAGATTTTCACATCAGAAGCAGTTTAATTTTCGCACAGTGAGAGGCAAAGATGGAAACGCTGTTGAAATCCTGTTTATCATAGAAAACATGATAATGGTTATGTAATCATTTCTCTACAACCAACTAGGGCACTGGCCACGACTGAACAACCCAGGCCAAGCGAAAATATGATGGTGTTAGATAGTTTGAACACCAATACATAAACTGGGACATTACTAACAGTCGGTCATATAACTATGGCAAAGTGAATGCGCAGTTGTATAGGACAAATGAACAGTAAAACAGAACACTTACTTTCTGATGGGTAAATCTTCGTCGCTGAAATAATAAAAAGAAAGTGTTAAATTGAAACTAACTGAAATCGGGTAAAAGCAATTATAATAAAGTGACAAAAACAGAACTTCTTAAAACAAAACTATTTCTAAATCCAAACCTCTGCTCTGGTTCTTTTGTTGGAATTCGCCTTGTCTTAGGGCCTACAAAATCAAAAACAAAAAAGCATCAATGCATCCTTGTCGAGAAGGAAAGGACAAATACGAGTAACAGTACTCTTCGTTGACTTGGTACATAAAAAACTTTTGAAGTACGTTAATACTTAGATCATAGACGCTGGTACTTATATAAAAAAAACTACAAATAAGACCTAAAAAGACAATTGTTTACAAGATTTTGCTGACTAATGCCATGCAATTACTAAAACGAATTTAAGCAATCAGGCAATGTTTTCTGTTCCATTCTAATGAAATTATTTGTTTGATGATAGAAGTTTCTCGAATGTTGAAGTGCCGTAGGGAAAAATGGAAGATTTAACCTATAATTTGAAAACATTTTCGCACGACCCCTTACATTTATAAATTATTGGAGACTAAAACAAGAAATAAAATAAGTAAACTTTTAATTTTTAAATTAGTTCTATAGTCTTCAAGTAACAACTTAAAACGCCCTGTTCCCATACAAAACATTACGGAACATGTACAAGTTAATCATTTTTTGCCTCGTCACTTGTGCCAATCAATGGTAGTATAAGCAAGATTGTTTACAAATTATAAATCAACAAAAGAACTTGCTGCTATAATGGCAATCTTCACAACTCGTTAAGAATAGAACATCGCAAAAGGCGTCATCATTTTCAAAGACAAAACTACCTTTTCTTCTTGGCTTCCGAAAGTCCTCCTGCTTCCTGGTCAAATATTCTCTGGTCTCAGGCAGTATCCAGTTACTACTGGTTTTCTTTCTGAGGTTCAACCGCAAGATACTCGCCCTTGTTTCGCCAAAAGGTACCTTTCGTTTTTCAGCAATGGTCCCAGAACGTTGCGGGACGTTTTTACACGCAGAGGACACGATATAGTCCTTATAGCTGCTATGAAGGATTTTGGCACTAGAGGGACGTACACGAACAGTTGCGGGACGTGCCCGAGCACTTGCGGGTCTTGAGGTTCTTGGTGGAGTAGGGTTGGCTGATGATGGGCGAAGTGATCCAGTAGACGAATGAGAATGGTCTCTGGTGAGAAATACAAGTGTTACGTTTTCGTTAGCATCTATTTTTGAACATGTTTGAAATGTACGTGAAGGCTTATAGCTATTTTTGCAAACGTTGATTGCCGAGTTGTTGTAACAGCAATAGAGGCACCGAAATTTTAGTTAAGAATGACAACAAATAGTCTGCAACGCAGACGAACTAAACACTATCAAGTACGTCTGATAATCAGCGCCTCGTTTCGTGTACTAGACCTCCAACGAAGTAATTGTGATCGAATTCGAGTAATGATGGTCTACAAGTGTGCTTTCACAGGGCTATGAAGCACGATAATGACGTCAGCAATTTGATTGGCTGTCTCCAAACTGTGAGAGTTTACAGTTTCATGAAAGATTTTAAATGGAACACTCGCCCTTCGTACCCCGTCTTCCTCTTTAAGACGGAAAATAATTTTAGAAAAGAAATAAAACACCTTCTCCGTATCTTCATAGCCAGAATATGAAGGCACAGAGAACATGTATAGCATACAACGCAAAATTTCATTGGAGAATTAAAGTAGGTCCATTTCCGGTTATATCACGACTTAGCAATTGGGTTAACTTATGAGCCGTCACTCAAGACGATGACAAAGTTGCTTCGCCTCGGTTGAGGCAGAAGCTAGAAATATTCTACAAGTTCACTATTTTTAACTTTTCTTCAGGCAGGAAGAACTAAAAATGGAGCAACAAATGATGTTGTCAATCCAATCTACCCTTGACGTTCCTTGTGCTGTGTAATGTATAATTCGATCCAGTCTCCTCCCGACGTCCACTGTACTGCGTATTGTATAACTCGATCTAGTCTACTCCCGACGTTCACTGTACTGTGTAACGTCTAACTCGATCCAGCCTCCTCCCAACGTTCACTGTACATGTAATGTATAACTCAATCCAGTCTACTCCCGAACGTTCACTGTACTGTGTAATGTTTAACTGGATCCCGTCAACTCCCGAACGTTCACTGTACTGTGCAATGTTTAACTGGATCCCGTCAACTCCCGATGTTTACTGTAATGTGTACATAATGTATAACTTCACAGTAAGGGAAATAAAATACCAAAAAAAAAATATAACACTCAAACCTTGAACACGAGCGGCCGATGTTACTGCCGTACCAGTCCAACTGAGCACACTCGTTTCTAACAAGAGTAACTTTTTTCAAATCCGCCAGTCCGTGTTCAATTTCTTCTCGCAACAGGCAAAGATCCTGACTCTGAAAATGACAAACAGACAGTAACATGAACAGTAAGCATCTCTTTAAGCGCATATGATCTTTGAAATGCAATCCTGGATTATTTGAATTATCAAGTCATCACTACAGGGTGTTTCAAAAGTTCGTGGACATTTTAAAAAGTCTATACTTCATCCAGATTTTTTATATTTCTCTCCATTTTCTTACAGACATTAACAAATCTTATTGTTTATCGATTTTCAGAACTGTTCCATGAGTCGGATAAAAAAAAAACTCGTTAAAATAAATATTTTCCCGCCAAAAGGTGCGAATCTGTGTCGTGTGTTTCTGTACTTTCCCGCCATTTTTGTCTGTTTTCAGTAGCAACTAGAGCGTTAACGTCTTGATATAATTTGCAAT
>JAPEIX020003194.1:0-13081 GCA_026122405.2 Zoanthus sansibaricus
AGACGCGAAAGTCTAACCGTTTGCAGATGTTAGAGCAAAGGCAGCACTTTCTCCTCAATTATTTTAAGACCCTGAGTCTTGGTTCGGCCGGGATTCGAACCCGAGACCCCCCGCACAATAGACTGGCACCTTACTAATTAGGCGAACAAGTACGAAACAATTTGCATGAGATTACAAAGATGTCAAAACTGTAATTTTGTCTATTTTGTTTACTTTTTAAATTTTCATAGGTTTACACAGGGCCACGCCAAGAGTCATCGAAATGGAGAATTATAAAGATTTACGAAAAGTTGATTTAGTAGGTAACACGAACCTGCGCCGACATGTTGATAGTGAGAATGCTGTAAATCTTTGGGTCTAGCCTCTGGAGGACTTTCTGTGCCACGGAGGTCTTCCCTGTGCCCACGGGACCAGTAAGGAGTACTGGTCGCTTGGCTTGGATAAGATTGTACACCAGGAAGTCATACCGGACAGTATCCACTGTGGGAATCATGATCTTGTAAAATGGTACACTGAAAGAGTAGTAGAACATTATATAAAAGATTAGACACTGTCTTCAGTTACTTTATTGAGATTCTAAGAAATAACACAATGGAGTATGTGCAATCTAAGTAGCAAAGATTATTTTACACCACAATAAAAATAATTTTAAATAAACAATTTTTAGGTTTTCTCAGGACACTCAAAATTATTAGCTTGGCCGATTGAGGCACCTGTTAAATCCGCCGAATTTGTTAGCAACCTTGGTATGTGATCCATGCCACTTCAGCTGAGAAGGACATTGAGCAGTAAAGCTTTGGGGCTAGTCGAGAGCAGTGAGTTGAACGCGGGAATACTTCAAAATGACCAATTGGTGATGTATCATTACCTGTGTCTCGTCCCAGCCCACCAAACTAGGCTACTAAAAAAATAGGAAAATAACTTTAATTAAAACAACTGTAACTCTCAGGTTTTACCTTAGTATGTTTTTTATAACAATCTTTTTGAAACTCAAAAAACTGATTTCGTGTCAAATGCGAAATATATGAAACAAAGTGAAAGTCCACCGTAGTGCAGTAGTCACAAGTGAGATCCACTAACCTTGGATTATAACGCCAAGCCCCTCTCAGTTTGTCCTCCCAAAGCGCCCACTGCTTCTGTTTGCTATCAACGTAGTACTCATACACAGTATCCTGAAACACATGGCAGGTTTACTTAAACTATATTCAATATTGAGATATGATATGATAGAGAAAAACCTTTTTTGCTACGGCATTCGAATTCTTCACGCTATCAAGAAATGCAAAACTTTAAGGCAGATTTGAACTAGTTAAGTAAGCGGAAACAGAGACAGACTAAAACCTTGAAAGAACAGCTATATATAATTTATCTATAACAAAAAGTTACTTGAACTAAATATGAACTAGAATCGTGGAAGAACAGCTTTATATTATTCATCAATTACCTAAAACAGATTTTTGGGTTTTGATATAAAGATGTTGACTACTTCCTTTAGTATATATATTTGGTATCTAATGGCATACCTAACTAATAGCGTGAAGATATTATTATTACTAGTAGTAGCAGTTTTAGCATTAGTAGTAGTAATAATAGCAGTGGTAGTAATAGTAGTAGTAGTAGTAGTAGTAGTTGTAGTAATAGTAGTAGTAGTAGTAGTAGAAGTAGTAGTAGTAGCAGTAGTAGTAGTAGTAGTAGTAGTAGTAGTAGTAGTAGTAGTAGTAGTAGTAGTAGTAACAATTTAATGACATTACTATTTCATTAATTTATTTATTTTAGACTTGAGCGCGCTGAACTTATTTATTCAGTGGCGAAATTAACACTAGTTTTATACGCTCACGATCATATTTCCAAAATAGAACAATGAAAAACGAAAAAACCTGTTTTGTAACACACTTTATTTCCTAGCTAGACAGAAACCTGAAACAATTTATCCGGAGTCTTTATTTTGATGCTTGTCTCCAAAACATTTGCCAGGGGTTTCGTCTCCAAAAACGTTTTTAAGTTCACCCAGTGATGATTGTAATGCTATAGTTACTTCATTTTACAAACCCATAACTCCTCCCCGACCCCACCTTCCCCTTGCTGTGTTGCCAAGGTAGCAACAGACTCGAGTAACGTTAAACTTGCTTAATAATGGTTGGTTGCGAAATTGTAGAAACTTCCTAAAAAAAGCTCGATTTCGGAAAAAAATGTTAAAGTTGTATAAGACTGAGCCATAGTTGTATTATACCCCTTTCCTGTCATTTAACACCAAGACGGCATTCATGCACGAACAGTTTTATCTGAACAACACACACAAACTTTACATCAATGAAATTCATTACTCTCGAGCCAGTTCCATATATTGAAGAAATAAAATGTAAGAAAATACATGTACACCTCCGGTAAATTTACAAGCAGGTATTCGGTACGTGTAGGCTTTGGCAGCGTAACAGCAGTTTTCAGCGCGAGGGAAAGCCTTTCTCGGATTGTTTTATTTCAACAACTAAAAAACATGTAGAGTTCAAAATAAAATTCTTTGACGCAAATATCAATATCCCAAAACTCAATACAATGTTTTAAAGCGTTTAACACTAAACAAAGGAAAAAAATCAAACCAACTGTTCATGGGTCAAAATCCATGTGCGACTAATGTTTACCTCTTAACAGCGATACTCGAGCAAATCTTGCCAGTTCTCTCCGATCCCATCTGAACTAAAAAAGCTCCAGGGAGCTCAAACTTGCATTTTCGAAAGCGAGATTTATCCTGCTCTCTTCACTAGGAAATAGGTTGAAAAAATTTAAGAACTGAGTACAACCGTTGATGGTCAGTTTGCGTGAAAAGTGTGTGGTACTTTACTTAACGTCATGACAAACACCTCTCAATCTTTCTCAGCCAATCAGCATTTTCCTGGCTCTCAGAGCCAGGAGAAAAACGCTGAAACAATGGGATCGTTGCAGGCGCTCCTTTTCCTCCCCTTCTCCCCATTCCCCTCTCTCCCGCCCCAAGCCCTAACCCTAATGCGCCGCTACGCAGGCTACGTCTCGATATATATCCACCACTATTCACCTCCCCTTTGGCGGATAGTTGTTAACTGTTAGTTGATTTCGAGGCGGAAGTCAAAATGACCGGAAGCGCGCGTGCTAAAGATATATAAAGTTTACATTGTATTGTTTTTTTAAAAAAACAAAATCAAGTTTTATCTAATTATTCTTGTAAATACAGAATCAACTATCCCCTCAGGGTTGGTGCGTAACGCTAGATATATTAATGCTTCCCTTTTTGGGGATAATTGTTAAATATTAAACATAATATTATACTGGCGCTTACTAAAATGACTTTTATCCTATCGTGTGATAACAATTAATCGTACCCAAAGGTTGCCGTTGAAAAGCGTTGAAAATAGTTGAATAGCGCAGGATATTCGGTGTTCGATGAACTAATCAAAGCAAGCGGAAAGCGCTATTCGTCTGCTAGCTTAATAATAATCTTGGATATTGCGAGTTACGGGAGCCAATTAGCGCGCGAAAATGGACTTCTGTGGCTTTGGTAAGCTGACTAATTGTTCTAGTCCCGATTAAATTAAAGCCTAACTTTTGCGCCATCATTCCAATTAAACGTTTATAACTTGCAAAGATAAGATTTAATTAGAGCTATATAACGACTGAGTTTGTATTTCCCTTTGTTAAATAATTAAGTTTATTTACCATGATTTATCCATAAGCAGTCCATGTAAAAGATCAGTGTGGACTTACAAATACAGTATTTGTATGGAATCAATAGCGAAGCAACATTTTAAAGTAAAATTTTTGATAAAACCTAAACCCGTTGTAGATTTACACGCAATTTAGGTATCCTGCTGATGAACAGTAACTATTTTGTTCTTTGATTTTTTTAGCAGTATTCTTGTTATATCTGAAAGATATCTGATTTTATAACCCAAATGAAATATTGAATTTTTCCTTCTAATTATAGATGCTCCAAAGATTAAAAGAAGCAAATCTTCAAGTACAAAATACGTCAGGAGACCGCAAGAAATAACAGCCCAGGTTGGAGATACAGTATGGGCTGTTAAAGGTACATCAATCACTGTCTCGTGCCCCGTGACTGGTAAAAGACCAATTACAATATCATGGTGGAACACTGAATTCGACTATGAGCTGGACAAATGGTTTGAAGATGACGTCGCTGCTGTGGATAATAAATTAAAAATACGAAGAGTGAACCGCTACAATGAAGGGAGGTACACTTGTAAAGCTGTTAACGCAGAAGGAAAAGACGAGGGTGTATTCGAATTAAAAATTATCTGTAAGTCATTTTTCTCGTTTCATAAAAGAGGTAACTGTATAGCTGCTATTCACTTCATTCCGTAGAAATAAGAAGGGATTGTTTTCTTCGTAACAAAGAAGGCTAGTGTTTTTTTCCCATGGCATCTAAACTTCCCTCCTAAACAGTTAAAAAATACTACCTCCCCCCTCGATTATCAAAATTTTAGATCTGAACCCCCCCCTTCCTATTTCCACACGCAGTTTTATTTCTAAAACAGTTGAACTGAGTACATACAACGTTTCATCATCCACATCAACAAAGCGCATTTTTTGTGCACTCCATGGTCTTACGAGTTTATTGTAAAGTTTAATAACTTTAAAAACCTTTTGTCGAACTCAAATAATCCGACATGCGTAATAAAAAAGGTGATAGTGTAAAAATATCTATTAATGTATACCAGTACTGACATAGCTAGTTAATTATTAACATTTTTATATTATGTACACTATAATTTCGTAGCAGTAGTTTAAGGGTAAAAATTGTATGGATGTCAAGTTGGTGGACTAGTGCCTCCCACGTCTGTGACCTGGGTTCGAACTAGCACCTCTAAGTTCAACCTTTACGCTAAAACATGAGCTGTTCGCCAAATGAATGCATCACAAAATGTCAAGGCCAAACATCTTGTAGTAGTCTCTCTTTATCATTAGAAGGTGCTTTAAAAAAAAAGACTGAAGCCTCTAAAAATATACCTCGTTAGGCCGCGCTATTGTAATAGTTCTGGGGGATTAGCCCCGACTTTTAAGTTCTGCTCCAGTTTCCCACTCTTGTGCAAACAAATTTTCAAGATGGCGGATGAAATAACTTGATCTGCAAATATGCTAAATTTTGGAGATTAGATACTAAAGAGACAGTAATGGCTTCGAATCATTTACGGATGTTAGCATAACTTACAGAATATAATTTGTGGTCTTCGAATTATTAAAGAAATATGTTGAAAGCATCGACAAACATCCGCTGGCAGATAAGTAACCAACAAATGTCATTTAAATCACTCAATTCATTCATTTCTCTCGGAATGCAATGGTCCGGTTGTGAAAACACTTGCACATCATTTCGACTCATTTTTCGTTATATGAATTTAAATATTAATACATGTTATTGATATTTGTCGCTAAATAGGAAAACAGCTTCTCTTAAACAGAAATACAAATATACTGCTAAACTTGCAGTTGCTTAGAGCTTTGATTGCAGTTTAATAGTTGTAATTAGTAGAGGATCGACTTTCCTTAGAACAACTAGGCAAAATTGTTTGTGTAGGAAACATAACAAGAATTGCGAGTGTTTTTGGATTTATTTAAAAATATTAATCAACTTTATTGTTTTAAAGCTTAAAACTGGGTGCAGAGTACAGTTTGTATGTTTTCTAAATTGTCGTGGATTATTCAAGTAACTAATTAATGTTATTATATTTAATTATTGTTATTTATGAGAAAGTAGTTTATAATTAAGTTTTTCTTAAAGCAACTAAATATTGTTTCATTCGAAAAATCAATTATAATATTATTGATGAAAGAAATTGTAATTGTTGGGTGACCAAAACTCTAGTAATAAACATTTTGAGAGTAATATTAATTATAATAATACTAGATGTGGCAAGAATAACTGTATTGGTTGCAAGTAATTGTAATTGTAATAGTGATTGTGATAAGAACAGTATTGGTACAGGGTTTTAAAAAGTAGCTGACACATGCAGTTCACCAGCCGCTCCATCTTCTGTCGAGCATGCACGACCATTTCCATGATGCTGCTCACGTCATTCCCATGTGCCGATCATCCAGAAGATCACAGTCACAACGAAAATTCAGTGGATGATATAGTCGCATGGCAACGAGCATTGCAGGCTCCCAAAAAACAGAGGTAGCTATTCTTGCTTGGCCACAAAGCCGTCAAACCAGTTTCAAACCGGACTGGTATGTCCAGGGTTCTGGATAGCGGCAACTTCAGAAGATTGAGCGGCTGTTCACAGAGGTCTCTTTTTCCTCTCGTTTTACGTTGGGACATAAGATATCTGTGCTTGCAGGGTAAGTATTTCATAGTGTGAGCTGATGTAGTGGATTTAAGATAGCACAGTAAAGCTCAGGTTATTTCTAATTTCCCTCCTGCTACTTTTTTTATAAATTGAAATCCCTGTTGGTATTAGTAATTAACCCTTTCAGTCCCTGCAGTTATCAACACCCAACTTCTCCTTACATAACAAAAAATATGACATGTGGTAATGAGAAAAAGAGAGTTGATCAAACAAACGAACAAACTATTGAAGATCAATAATTAAAGTCTCCTAAACTTATCAATGAAAAGTACAGGCTCAAGTTGGGAGAATTTAATAATACAACTGAGACTAAAAGGGTTAATAATAACAACCTGTACATTGGTGGCGTACCTTGTAATTAAAGACAGAAGTGCAAGTTGATAAGCATGTAACTAACATGGGTTGGTGTAAAATGTTAGGGAGCAAGGGAATTGCCAGGATTCTGAAAGTAATCGTAAAGTGGTTGGAGATACAACCAAATAACAGTCTTCCAGTTTAGGACATCTCAATTTTTTGGTATTGAATTGCAGCTGCCACTCATCCAGTGATCATGACTAAGTCTGGAAGCTTCAAATATGGTGCGTTGGATAAGTCTATTAACATCACCATCGGAAGTGATGTGACTGTGGTCACCGGAACCAATCTTATCATTCTATGCCCTGCGGAAGGAGATGCACGATTGCAGGTGTACTGGACAAGTGGTGGAAAGTCTATAGCAGTTGGGAAAGCCAAGCAAGTGGGCTATAATTTAGAAATCTCGAACATTGATGAAAGGTTTGAAAGAAAATACACTTGTACAGCCCGAACAAGCCGAGGACAGGAAGTTAGTGCTTCTTCATCTGTACAAGTCCAAGGTACATTTTCACATTAATACTACTTAGATTGCCTTTAAATGTTAGGTACATTTTCTTATTAGTGCTGCCGTAGATAACCTATGTAGAAATAATAGGTATGCTGTCACAGCATTGCTGCCGTCGATTATTAAGAAATATTAGGTACGCTTTCACGTCGTTGCTACCGTTGATTATTTAGAAATAGTAGGTACGCATTAACACCAGTACTGCCGTAAACTATCTAGAATTATTAGGTACGCATTCACATTAATGCTGCCGTTGATTATCTAGAAATATTAGGTACGAATTCAGATCAGTGCTGTCACAGATTATCTAAAAATATTAGATACGCTTTCACATCATTGCTCCCGTTGATTATTTAGAAATAGTAGGTACGCATTAACACCAGTACTGCCGTTAACTATCTAGAATTATTAGTTACGCATTCACATTAATGCTGCCGTTGATTATCTAGAAATATTAGGTACGAATTCAGATTAGTGCTTTCATAGATTATCTAGAAATCTTAGATACGCATTTACATCTGTTAACGTTCATTATTTGGAGATATTAAGTACGAATTTAGATCAGTGCTGTCATAGATTATCTAAAAATATTAGATACGCATTCACATCTGTTGACGTTGATTATCTGGAAATATTAGGTACGAATTCAGATCCGTGCTGTCATAGATTATCTAGAAATATTAGATACGCATTCACATCTGTGCTACGGTTGATTATTTAGAAATAGTAGGTACGCATTCACACCAGTACTTCCGTAAACTATCTAGAATTATTAGTTGCGCATTCACATCAATGCTGCCGTTGATTATTTAGAAATATTAGGTACGAATTTAGATTAGTGCTGTCATAGATCATCTAAAAATATTAGACACGCATTCACATCTGTTGACGTTGATTATCTGGAAATATTAGGTACGAATTAAGATCCGTGCTGTCACAGATTATCTGGAAATATTAGATACGCATTCACATCAGTGTTGCCGTTGATTGTTTAGAAATAGTAGGTACGCATTCACACCACTGCTGCTGTAGACTATCTAGAATTATTAGGTACGCATTCACATCAATGCTGCCGTTGATTATCTAGAAATATTAGATACGCATTCACATCAGTGTTGACGTTGATTATCTAGAAATATTAGGTACGAATTCAGATTAGTGCTGTCACAGATTATCTAGAAATATTAGATACGCTTTCACATCATTGCTACCGTTGATTATCTAGAAATATTAGATACGCATTCACATCAGTGCTGCCGTTGTATATTTAGAAATATTATCATTGCTGTCGTTGATTATTTAGAAATATTAGATACGAATTCGGATCAGTGCTGTCATAGATTATCCAGAAACATTAGATATGCATTCACATCAATGCTGTCGTTGATTATTTAGAAATATCAGGTATGCATTCTAATCAATGCTGCACATCAAACATGTTGGACAATGTTGGACGATGTTGGATGAAGTTTGAGTTTGTTCAAACTTTTTATCCAACATCGTCCAACATTTACGCTCACTTGATCAAAAATACGCAATCTTGTTAAAAAAATTCATTGGCCTGGTTCCGAGATCCAACATTGTTGGATAGTTTTGGATTCGTTTGAACACTCGAGCATCCAGCACTTGATGATGTTTGACCAACATGTTTGATCCGTTTAAACGGGCCTTTAGAAATAATAGTTAGGGAGTATATTATGTCGCGATTGTAAGTCCCGTGGGGATTTCTTGAAGAGAATAAGCCACCTATCTAGAGTTGTTAAAGGGACCCTAAGGAACACAAAAAGTGTTGTTGTCAACTTTGCGACCTGCGCCGGGAGCTGCTATGGCGGTTTTAAAAATCGGCCTACAGGGCTCAGCATGGAAACGAGGCTGAGAATTAGAAAAGCTCATAACTATCGCTAATTTCAACGGAATGTCACCAAGCTTGCTCAGATTTGTTACTGGGTGGTATTTGATATAACGACATTTTAAAGAAGGTCACGTGACCACCTTAGCATGAAAACGAGGCTGAGGATTAAATTGGTTGATAACTATCGCTAATTGCAACTAAATGCCACGAAACTGGCTCAGATTTTTTATTGTATGGTATCTGATATGACAGTAAGCATTATGCTAATGAATAAGGTCACTTGGCCCCTTATACATGGAAGCGAGGCTCTAATATTAGATTGCTTTTGCTTCCGCTTATTTCAATCAACTCTCACGAAACCTGTTCAGAATCGTTGTGAGATAATCTCTGTCATCTTGATAAAAACCAGTTTAATAAATTTAGCTATGCAATCTTTTTCACATGGAAAGGAGGCTCAGCCGAAAAATTTTTGTATTGGCATACAAGGAAAATATTTATTCTATCTTACAACATTTTCTTAAATGATTGTAGTATTATTTTATTAGACAGATGAAAAATGTGCACGGCCAACAGTTTTTTAATTATTTTGGTCAGCGGTCTGTTGCATTATCTTAGCCATCCGCCATTTTTAATTGCCATTCAATATATAGTAGTGACGTTGCTTATTCTAAAGAACTGTTAATGGCAAATTCAAATTATTTTGCTTCTCTAGACCCTGAAAATTCAGATCTTAACTTTGACTTATGCATAGTTTGCGACAAAGTAGAAAATGAAAGTGTAGTTTCGAATCCGTTAACTGATTCTTTTAGGAAAGTTTTAAATTGTGTAAAAGGTTGGGTGACGAACGGCAATAAGAAATATCCAGAGGCTTGGACAAACCTCAAAGATGATTGAGCACACGATCTGGAGGGGAAAATGTTTATGGCATAGATCGTGCTACCAGTGTGTTACTCATACTGGACCGCTCAAGAGAGCTAAAGAAAGGTATGAAAGAGAGTTAACTGGCTAGAACGAATCCAGGCGTAAGTCTAGATCAGGAAATAATGATAGTACTCCAGAGTGTTCTAAGTTGACTCGTTCACAAACTTTGCCTTTAGACAAAGGTGCTTGCTTCTTTTGTGATGGTAATGTGGGTTAAAGGGATTTGCTATTTAAAGTTAGGACACTCTCTGCCTGAGAATCACTCCGTAAAGCTATCAGTTTATCAGGAAACCAGAAGGTCGCGTTTAAGTTGAACACTGCTATTGCTGCCAATGGTGCACATTCAATAGATATCAAGTTTTATAATAAATGCTGGTTGAACAATTTATCCAATGTATTGCGCAAGCCCGCTCCCACTCCTGGTGCCTCTGCTAAACTTGGCTGTGAAATTGCAGCCAAAATAGGATTCTTAACTTTAACAGATATTACTTTAAGTGCTGGAAAGATTGATCCAATTTGTCAGTTACAAGCAGCTGAAGGAACAAAATGACAGCGTTTACCTACCTCCAGATAGCGTAATGGGATGGCATGTGATCTTTGCTACTGATAACGTAGACTTTGCCGAAGACACGCCTGATGGCAAGCGTATGTTCCATGGAACTGCAATGACGATTTACAAACGCGGCGATCCCCAAGATCAGGAGATTCAAGTCGGTGTCAACCCAACTCTGCAAGGGCATTCGATTAAAGATCTGTCAGCTTCAATTACCAGCCTTGTGGAATGCCCTGCGACTCCATTGAAGCCTAAAGGTCCAGTTATTTCAGTCTTGTTGTGAACGATCTTCCGATTCAGATAGAGATG
Organism: Zoanthus sansibaricus; assembly: GCA_026122405.2. NCBI lineage: Eukaryota > Metazoa > Cnidaria > Anthozoa > Zoantharia > Zoanthidae > Zoanthus > Zoanthus sansibaricus. Next base: position 10,833 of record JAPEIX020003194.1, read on the forward strand.
CAAGATGCAGCATGGCTTTTCGGAAGAAACCTGACTATAGTCCAAGCAAACAGTTACCAAACTGCCGAGGTAAATGAGCAGCTGGACGCTCAACCAACTAAGATAACCTATATCCCAGTGTGGGTAGCCTATAATTTCTTAGTCACTCAACCGATGCCGACCTCTCGAGAAGGGACACCTCCCCTATAGTTGCAGCGCCAGCCCATGAGTGGTCTACCCTGCTTACAGTCCTTATGCATGCACAATCAATCAGCACTTAAGTGGACGGTCCATAAGGAAAACAGTTATCTCGCTGGATTTAGGGCTATACCACCGGGCAAAGAAACTCTAAATGGGTCGTCATGATCTGAAAAACCTTATTCTTCGGCCTGGAGAGCTCCATATTGTGATAGCTGTTCTATGAGCCATCACAGGTACCACCTGTAAAGAAATAGTCTCACCTGACATGGACGTCTTTGTGTTGTCTCTTCGATGGTACTCGCAGCTGTGTGAGAACAATTATTTTGTCACCGGCAAAGGAGAGTGTCATCGCAAAATCAAGCTTGGTCCTATCGTGCGTACCCTCGGGCCTGCTAGAACCACAGCAATACCTGGATTCCACGCATGGAGTGGAGCAGATATCAGCGGGAGCTTTGCTGGTAAACAATGATTTCAATAACTTCAAACATGGTAATATAACGTACAATGGCAATACGATATACCTTTCTGTTTTAGGTAAAACCAAGTGGTTATGCTGGAAAGCTTTCATGGACGCTAGTGTGCAAGATATATCAGCCAAACACCCACATCACCGTGGTGAAGGAATTGAGATGGCTCCTGTTTCGTAAGAAACAAGTTCAATCGGAGAGACTTCTACCCACCATAGTAGCACTGAAGGAGGCTATCAAGAGAGCGCATTACCAGTGTATGGTATGGAACAACGACATTGTGCCCAATCCTGAACTGCCGTCGCCATCAAATTACCAGTGTATGGTATGGAACAACGACATTGTGCCCAATCCTGAACTGCCGTCACCATCAAATTACCAGTGTATGGTATGGAACAACGACATTGTGCCCAATCCTGAACTGCCGTCGCCATCAAATTACGGATGGAATTTGGAAACAGGTACACGAAGTGAATCTTTATCTGTTATTCAACTCATAGCCAAAACTCAAAGTAGCTTGTGCTTCATTTCATGTTTATGAACAGATGAATGGGTTCCCGTAACAACACCATTACAACCAGCACCAGATGCCGTGCTCCATTTAGTCAAATGTGGTTGTTCAACTGAAAGGTGCACAACGGATCGATGCAAAGGCCGGACTTCCATGCACTGATCTCTGTCGTTGTATGGACAAGGAAAACGACGAGCCGTGCAAAACTGTTGTTGAGGAAGAGGAGATGGGCAGCGAGTCCAGTGACGAGGAGGGTAAACTTGATGATAACGATGACGATGACGACGATGACTTGGGAAAATATCATCTTTGAAAATCCTCATTTTACTTTGCTCTGAAGTTAAGATCATTCATGTTTGCGAAACTTAGCAGTCTGTGTAACGTGTCTGTAACGATCCTTTAACGATGGTGGAATTTGGTTACAATTTGCGATAGTTATCGGCCAATTTAACTATCAGCCTCGTTTTCATGCTAAGGTGGTCACGTGACCATTTTTGATAAGTAGTTCTGTCAAATACCACCCAGTAACAACACATTTTGTTCACAAAATCATCCCTAACTCTCAAAAATCGAGTTTGGAACTGGCTGTACACTCGTGCCTAAACCTACTCGACCAAATTGACCATAGGTAGCCCGTTACATTTAGTGTTGCTGCGAGCGAGCTACATTACATTTTCAGATCAGTACCAGTCTAGATTACCCAGAATCATTAAGTACATAATATAGTAGCCATTACTGAATTACTCCACAGACTAACTATCATAAAAAGTGTGATTATGTTTTCAGATCAATACTGCAAGAGTATGGCTTAGAGTTTTTAACAAAAAGTATTTGTAATCTATGTGGGACTTTTTTTTCATTCAACCGTTTTTATTGTAAGCTTCGTATTTTAAACGTATAAATTATATGACTTTAGTGTTTTGTAAGCTGTCTTTAAGCCTATGTTAGATAAACCTTTTTGAAGAGTGGTTGACATTCATCATCATCATCATCATCATCACCACCGTCATCACTGTCATCAAAATCATCATCATCAATATCATCATTATCAATATCATCATTATCATCATCACCATCATCATCATCATCAT
>JAPEIX020003274.1:0-13078 GCA_026122405.2 Zoanthus sansibaricus
TCAAGTACAGCAGATTACTGACAAATAAATCGGGACTTTGGAAAGTGGCCGCTTAATGGAGGGTGGCCGCTTAATAGGTGGCCGCTTAATAGAGGTCAGACTATAGCTTGAAGACAATTTTCAATTCATTTCAAAAACTATATAATCATTTAATATCATTTTAATGGCTTTCTTGAATAAAATATGAAAGATATATACAATATGCATTTTATTAGACCGTTTCTGAAAAACTATTAGATAACTTGGAAATAATATTCAGAAATTACAAAAATAAAACGGATTTGTCTCTTCTTGTACATTTGTCAGTTGTTAATTTCTTAAAATTTACTCAACACTTTTGTGAAGAAGTTTTGAGACATTTTCAAGAAACTTAAAATAACTGTACTTTATGTCGTATTCCATATCATACCAGAAGTTTACGGCAATACAACCATGGCTCTGTTGTACATGATGAAACCACAGAGATGGTAAGTAAAGCATTTCACCTGCATGTACTTTGCATGTTATTACTTGGGCTTTCCCAAACCTGGGATATTTCTCAAGATCTGGCGTCAGAGGGTCGATGCTGGCCCAAGGAATCAGCTCTTTTCCTGCGGTCTCATTATCAGCTATGTCAAGAATTTCAAACTTCCCAGATGAGTTTGATTTATATCTAGCAGGTTTGTAAACACCAAATGGAATATTGGGAAGGTCAGTTGGAGGTACCAAAGTGAAAGTTTTACTTCCTGAAATCACACAGTAAAGATTCTCATAATGATCTTTATGCAACGAAGTCACAGCTCTTTCATCACCCATCCAAAAATTGACCGCATCTGGGGCCTTACCAAACGCCTCTGTTGCCCATGGAATATCTGCTTCAGCTTCACACAATAACTCACTGAATTCGCCTGTAAAATTCGAGTTTTGTTTTTGAATATAAAATACTCCATTTTCTGTAAATGACTTTCCTTCCAAAATGTCTAAAAACTCTGCAAATGTCATAACGCGTTCTTCCGGCATAACAAATCTATCTCCAACAACTGAATCCGCATATCCATTGGGCGTAACAGCCACAGTGATTTCTTGATTTCCTATTTTTTTTAACAAGTAAGAAAAACTCCAATTGCGCATTGCAGGCCAATGATCTATGGCGTTCTCGATCAAAACTGGAGAGTTCGAGGCAACATGGTCTCGGAAAAATGACAAGGGTGACGGAGTCTCTTTAATTCTTGGTACTTCTGAAGACAAGAACAACTCACGAGATTCAAGTGAGAATCTGTCAAACGCATCCCATAATGCTTTTAAGTCTTCCATCATTTTAGACTCATTTTAAAGAAGTCGCATCGAGGGCACTGCGTTCTCCATTGTGGCTGGTTACCAAGCTAATATGTAACCGAGCCCCTAAGCGTTGGTGGAAGCTGGGGACTGTGAAGTTTGAGTGTTGAGTGTGTTGGTGTTCTTGCATTTGGTTTGACAATGCTGCTTATTCTTTCTCAGTTGCAAAAAAAACATCTACAGTTTATTGCAACATTAGAATTAGGTGTGCTTCGGGAGTTCGCAAGGATTTCTTTGGACTCTTTATTGAAAGGCGCTCCAAATCCCAAGATATTTCAAGCCGCATCTCAGAAACTTGAGGTATCAGTTCAAACAATAAAAGATGGAATAGATGGCTTGAGGCACATTTTTGTAGAGAGTTGTCGACTGATGATTGGAGAAATAGACTTCCAAGATTCCATTATTACACTTGGGTTTACGGAAGATGTAACAAAGGAGCTTTTGCAGTTATATTTGGACAATAGAAAAGAAATAAGAAATATTCTTTCCGACATGACCGTGCAAGTGCCTCATTATCGAAATCTGGAGTGGAGATTTGATGTGGAGCTTGCTAGCAGATCTCTTCATCGTCTGACAAATCCAGTGATATTAATGAAGCTGAATACAAAGAGTGGGGACGAGACGCAGACGGATGTGTTACAAACTGATCCAGTGAACTTACTTCATCTTACCTCTGTGCTGGAGAACGCGATGCAAGAAATGAAGACAGCTCATTGTCGTCGCATCGTGAGAAATATCAAGTAACTATCTCGTGATGTGGAATTTTTTATACAGCAACGGTAGTCGATAGAATTTAGTATTTTTGTGCTTGTTGTAATATGGTAAAAATACAAATCATAGAATAAAAAAAAAATATCATGTACATGTAAATTAAAAGTTTAAGTTTGATTCAAAATTCTATAGATATGCAACAGTCGACCCCCGGCCACCAAACATTGCGTTGGTTCTGGTTTTTAGAGGTTAAAGTGGAAATATTACTACATTTTTGTGTTCAGATGATTTCAATCATATATTCCTTGTACATAATTTACACTTTTTCATTTATCCAATCCCAATGTTGTAGTTTTTACCAAGGTATTTGTAGCATATGAGTTAAATTCCCTTAGGACAAGTTGGAACTCTCATACAGTAATTCTCTCATAAGCTAGCCTGTTGAGCTGGGGTCATGTAATGCAGCAGTCAATGTGAACTCTGCCCCTCCCCCACCCTCCCCTTCCCAATCTTGGGCATTAAGCGGGGGTTAGCCAGGGGTTAAAATTTGTGCCCTGCTGAGCCGGGCTTTTGACATGTTTAGATTATTGGAAAATTTTGGCAGGGGATAGGGCAGGGGCTAGACAGTTTTGACAACATACCACACCGGAATCGCGAACATATAATTTATATTAACATTTCAGGGGTTCACATTGACTGGTACATAAGAAGGTGAAAAAAGTTTGAGTACTTGTCCAATGTGGCACCTGTGTTGTTTAATTTTTTTTCTAATTGCAAGACTGCCAATTACACAGGCTACTCATACCCCAAGATGGTTGGGGACAGCTAGCTACATAGGCTACTCATACCCCATGGGGGTTGGGGACAGCTAGCTACACAGGCTACTCATACCCCATGGGGGTCGGGGACAGCTACACAGCTACACAGGCTACTCATACCCCATGGGGGTTGGGGACAGCTAGCTACACAGGCTACTCATACCCCATGGGGGTTGGGGACAGCTAGCTACACAGGCTACTCATACCCTAGGAGTGGGGGCCTTTGTTATTTATGTGGCAGAACTCCAATTCTTTTGAAGTTCAATGGGGTACAGTATTCTTTTATCATATTTCAGATGAATTACAGTTTGGAAGTCTCATAATGGAAGAGCTGGCTTTATTTAGGTTATTATACCTAATGCTGAATTATCAAATGCCTTTATTTTTGATATTTTTGAACTGCTTATATATTTTTAAAGGAAATGAAAAAAACCAAATACACTTACAGGTGATGAACATCCATTTGAAACCACTTTTTATTTTTATGTTTTGAATTTCCAGTAGTTTTAAACTTTATATTATGTTCAAAATGGCCATGTTACTAAAGTAATAAATGTTTTACTAATGCTTTAAAGTTATTCTAAAACTGTTAAACAAGTGAAGAATAAAACAGTTAATTGATTTTTGTTGCTTTGAAGTGTTGCACAGTCTGTTTATACCAGTAAAATACACTTGAACATCACTAATAGCAAACATTTTCTGAGTGAAAAAAAATGAAGGACTTTTAGGAATACTAAAATATCTGGAGCACACTTGATGAATTATAAAGACATTTTTTGACTAGTCACAACAAGCGTGAAAGTCCGTTGCCAGGTTGAAAGGAAAGGAATGATGTGGCTTGCTAATCGTCCTTTCTTGTTGCCAGAGGCTGAATTGCCATGGAAGCAGCTCAACAAGGTTGAACCAAAGGAGCTGTGCTGCCATCTAGGCACTCGGCCCCAGAGCACAGTCCACAGACCTTGGAGCACAGCACCACAGCCAGATTTAATCCCTGGGGGGGAGGGGGGTTATTCTATTAGTTTTGGGGGTAGGGGTGTGCCACCCTAAGCTCAAAACCCTAATGCCATCCCAGACCTGTTTAAAATTGATAACTTTCCCCAGATCTTTAAGTCAAAAATCATACACTACCCCTAAGAAAACATGCAGTAAAAGCTGTACCATTTCCATTAGTGTGCTTAAAGGATTGGTTGGTGGTTTTGTTAATGGCATAGCTGTTATCTTAACTCTCTCAACACCAAATACTGTATCCTATCCCAGGCAGTTAGATCCCCAACATATGCCAAATTAGATACCACATCGTAAAACTTAGGCAAATATGATACCCTATTCCAGACTCCAGAGCTCGAAAACCATACCCTATAGGGCGGTACGTACCTGTATACCTCATGTGGGCGATACTACCCCCCTCCCAAGATTTAATCAGCTGGGAGTTGATTTTGCTTTAGCTTGTCAATCTAAGCTTTCATTCTAAATAATTATATAGTTGCTATTATTATCCTAATTTCTTTAATCATGTATATTTTCTCAACTACATAAATAATGAATAAATACTTTATTTAACGTCAATTGCGAAGGAAATGTTTAATCGCTCAACGTCTCAGATCTTGGTGTGAAAGTCGAATGTGTAGAGGGAGGAAAACCGGAGTACCCGGAGAAAAACCCTTGAGTCAGATTGAGATCGACAAATCTCAGCCCACATGCGGCTCCAGGATTCGATCCCGGGTTGTAGAGGTGGGAGGGACGACTGATGACCACTGCCAACCTAACTCCACTGCCAATCTGTATTTAGTTACACTGTCAAGTCCTTTCCCTTTGCAACTACAGGCAATAGCATTTCACTTAAGGGTAATTGTTTTTGGGTTCTGTAACTTTTATTCATGGGAACTCACTGGTAACTTATTTTGGGCTCATTCATAACACTGTTAAAAGAGAAAGCTGAATAAAATTTATTTGCAAAGATTATTTTAACTTACTCTTTGAAGCATGAATAAACAATAACACTATCTTAAAGGCACCAATGTCATGAGTACACTGGAGCAATAACAGGTGCAACACATATAGAGACAGAATGTGAAGGGACAGCTAATATGAACCTGTAAATGTTCTCCTGTGGTTTACAACTCCACTGGGTAGCAAACTGTTTTTCTTTTGGCCATCCTTAAGCTGAAGTTAGCAAGATTATTCAATATAAAATTAAATAAAAGAGGGTGGCCGGTAAAATATTCTATGAACTTCGCCCACATGTTGCCATGACTGTCATCTTGGAAACTCACCCTAAAATGCTTTGGAAATTTCTGCTCTAAATGTATTACAGGATAGAAACATGATGGCAAACAGTGGGAGTGATATGATTATAAAACATGTTGTGGTTTAAAAAAAGAGTGAAAATGCTGGATGTGTACATTAAAATCAACCTAAACTACCAAGTCAATGTTTTACTATTCAAACTTTTAGTTTTAACTTGGAAACAGAATTTTGTTTCCATGATTTTCTGAGCACGATGACGTGTTACTGATAATGATCGTTGCCATGAAATCCTATGGCCTGCAAGTACAAAAGACCAACATTTTGTTTCCAAATACAGTGCAACCACGGTCGAACATATCAGTGGAGGTTGGGGGAACAACTAAACAAGGTGTTAATGCCATATAATAAATCACAAAAAACATCAGTGGTGTGGTTTGTTTTTTTTAATGTTCTTAAAGGTAAACTTCTGTGTAGGAGTGAAAACAAAACATTCAACTAGAAACCCTGTCTGTACATGGCAAGCCACTGTACAGGGGGGAAGAGTTTGCCCCTGCAGACAAACATCCCTAGGTACCAATACCTTGGGAGATCATTTTAGCAAGACTGTGCCCTCTGACAAGATTTCATTCTTAACAATAAATTATACCCTGGTGTTTCAAGTTTATTTCAGGTTCAAAGCTTTTTCTCCATGTAAAACTTTGCAAGCAGTAAGTCTTTAAACTGAGTTTTAATAGTTTAAACTACAAAGTTACAGTAGATAATCAACTCTCGTCAACAAGTTATGAAATTAAGAAATCTTTCAGCCAACCCAGTCAACAATTCTAACTGGCCCCAAATTATTTTCAGCCATCCAAATGAGAAAGTAATGCACATATCCAAACAAAACATAGAAATGAAAATTGATTATGCAGTGAACATAAATGGTAGTAATTGCATCCTTTCATCCAGTGTCATGGTTACTTTTCTTGCAAAATGTTGAGCACAAAATTCAAAATATATACAAATGCTAAAAAAGGACATAAGTTTAGCAAACTTCGAGTTTAAGACTGTTTTTGAAATTTTCAAAATAGAATTTTGGCATATATTTAACTAATTATTCATACTTTAGCTAAAAGCCGAGCAGTGCTCAGAAATTACAAAGCAGTGGGATGTCACAGGTGGCACACCCTGGGGAGAACACTGAGAGAGTAAGTGGAACACAATATAACTGTGAATTGAGAATTTGAAAACAATGTTAAAAGCCCAAACCATGTAGTGACAAATCACTTTTTCTTACATTTATAAGCCCTTGTCCAATTTACATCAAGTTTGTTCAAGACGAAAGTCAACATGAAAATAATTATTAAGTAAATAATACCTGACTCTTGCTGGGATTTAGAATTAAAATGTCAAAAGAATAGCTTTATCTTTAAACATACAACATGCTAACCCTTGAAAAGGATTTTAACCAGCCCTGACAAACCAGCTAAATGTATTTTTGACATTTTAGTCATTTAGATCATAACTAAGTTTAATAATAAAACAATCCAATGGAAAAGAACCTTTCTGTCGTGCTATTTCAATATAAATTCTTGTCAATAGCTAGCTTCAATACTAATAATTCATTATTAAAATTTTCATGAGAAATGAAATATTGTTTTGGATTTATCTAGTAACTTTTCAGTGCTATATCAGGGTTGTCAATAAGTACCGACAACATTGCCGGCTACAGTAGTTGAACATTTTTGATGGCTTGAAACTGGCACAACTAAGTGGGAAAAAAGTTATCATTACAAAAATGCTTTAAGACAAAAAAAAAAGATAAAATAAAGGTGCTTTCTACCTCCAGAATATATCCATCAACTTCAAATCTTATTGACAATCCTGCTACATTATTTCAGTGAAAAGGAACCTCCACTGTTAACACAAATAGCCTTTAAAGTATTGGGGACATAAAATATTTAGCTTTTCATAGAGAAAGGTTTTCTGGTAACACCGATTTGGAGTTCTGGTTGTTTAAAAAAGGCCTACACAACTTCTCGCGGCCACCATCTTGATACACAGTCAAGGCATTCTGGGTTGATGACAAAATTTGGTTGCTCCAGCAAGACACGGTCTGTATTCATTGCTAGATTACTGCTATTTGTGAGCAAAATGCCGGACTGTTGTGTTGTCGATTGTCAGAATCAAGCAAAAAAAAGTTCTATTTAGCTTCTTTCAAGGTTTTACAAGGAAATATTGTCATAAATGGAAGGGAAACTCGGGAATTAAAACATTGCCACATCTGGATAAAATATTTGACAATATATCTATAAAATATCCACAAATCATTTTCAACACAACCCGACAAGATCCCGGAGTATAGGAACTGTTGTCTGCAAACTGTAATTGCTCACATACAGTTAGTTGAGCAACCAAGTTATATCATCAACTTAGAATACCTTGAGCACGTATCAAGATGACAGCCACGAGAAGTTATGTAGACCTTTTTTTAAACAACCAGAACTCCAAACCAGGGTTGCCAGAAAACCTTTTTCTAAGAAAAACTAATTATTTTATATGTCCCAAATATTTTATAGGCTATTTGTGTTAACAGTGGACGTTCCCTTTAATGTTTCAATTTGTATCACTATCTTGCTTGCAGATGTTACTGCAGCAATACACTCAGGGTTAGTCATCCTCATCTGAACCTTTGTCCATCTCCATACTAATATCTTTCTCTCTAAGGGAGCCATCTTTGTCCTCCTCTTCCTTCTCACCTTCTTCAGTCTCTTCTTCAGCATCTGTTTTATGATCAAATGTCAGTTGATCTAAGGTCTGTCCTAGCATATGAACACTAAAAGTATCATCTCGCTGTAATCCCAATGCCTTATGAAAGTAATTGACTGCTTCAAAGTGGTTTCCAAGAAGACTATAAACAAAGCCAATGGCTGAATAGGTTGATGCCTTATTTGGCACAAGAACCAGTGCTTGCTGATGCAACTCCAAAGCTTCTTCGTATTTACCCAATTTGCGACAAGCATGACCAAGATTGTTTAACAGAGTTTCCCAGGTCTCTGATATTACCTCACCATTTATCATTTGTGCCTTTCTAAGGGATTGTCTAAAATAGTTTTCAGCTGCTACATAATTTCCATTGCGGAAAGAAATCACTCCCATTTCCTGTTTGACCAACGGATCATCAGGAGACAGTTCTAAGGCCTGTTTGAAAAATCGTTCAGCGAGCTTTGAGTTGTTGGTTTTGCTGTACTCAAGTCCAATGTAGAGCAGCGGCAAATGGTACTGCGGCATCAGTTTGGAAGCTGTAAAGTATGAAGCCATGGCTTGATCATGCTCCCCTTCAGCAGCAAAGGAATGGCCAAATCCAAGCCATGCTGGACCAAATACCCTTTCCAAAACTGTAGCTTTGCTGAAATATCTCCTGGCAGGTTCATACTTTTCAATCAAGTAATAGTAGCAGCCCACGGCATACCAAGAGACAGCCTTTTGGGGATAGTTATCCACCAGTTTATGGGCAAGATAAAAAAGATCATTACTCTTTTTGAGTTGAACCAAGCAAGAGATATGAATTGGTAGGCAAGCTTCATGAAAAGGATCTGAGTTTAAGGTAGCATTGGTAAGTTTATAACACATCATATAATTGGAATTATAATAATGTCTTTCTGCTATGCCAACAACAATATCTAAATTGTCGTTAAGGCTATCCAATGCTTTAGGTAATTTAGGGTCAGTTGGTTTGGTGTATTTCTTAGTTTTGCTCTCATATAGAAATCTCAGTAGCTCATCTTCTTCCGCCATACACTGTTCTGAATATGGCAAGGACTCGAGTAACTCTTTTTCTTCATTTGCAGTTAGCATGTGATGTGTTATAAGAAGATCAAACGCTTCAAAACAGTGAACATCCTGCCTTAATGCTTCTTTATAACATTCGGCAGCAGGAATACGATTATCAAGGGCTTCATGAACCATTCCTTTTAGTAAACACGTGGCACTTTCAAGTTTTTTTGCACCTGGTACAGATCCATCAGCAGCAAGTAGATCCTTTCCCACAAGTTCTTTTGAATCCATTTCTAAGACTTTAAGTGCCTCTTGCCACTGTTTACATTCCGCATAACACTTCGCAGCCAAGTATCGGCATGAAAGGTTACTCTGCAGTAGACCCTTGCTCGTCAAGACATGCGCGGCTCTCTGGTACTGGCCGGTAAGGAAAAGCGTTTGTGCAAACCAGTATACATCTTGGACGTCTCCATTCGACAGCGACACAGCTTTGTCTGCCCAAAATTGAGCAGTTTTGTATAAATGTTTGTCGATATATTGACGAACAAGATTTCGCAGTTGTGCAACGTCAACCTTCCCGCCAGCCGCCATTATAGTATCTCAAAAATTTACGGATGTTTCCGCTGACCCAATTGTGCACGCAGATAATACGCCTAGTGGGGGGAGAGAGAGGATGATGACTTCCTTTCTATCAATCGAAAACCTGTAAGGTCTTTTGGGTGGTTAATTTTAAAATTGTTCATTTCATACTGAGTACATAATTCCGAAAGCATAACTTATGTATATATTATTAATTTTTTAACAACTTTTTTTTCTGATTAAAAAGGTAAGGCAGTAATTCCCCTCCCCTCCCTAGTAGGGTATGGTCTTAATGAAATGGTACACATGCTTAACAATATCACAAAAATAGGACCCAAAAATATAATGTGTAGTTGAGTGTTAGATCGTATTTCATACATTAGATCGGCCCATTACTTCTTGGATTTGGGGAAAAAACAAAATTGGTACTTTAAGTGTCTAGGGCTCATTCGATTGCATTATTATGCGTAGACATTTTATGCGGTTTTTGCCCAAAAATGTCGAAATAAACTTGAACTGATGGACAAGCAGCCAAAAGCGAAGGAGAAGGCGAAGAAGCCTCCTCCGGGAAAAGCAAAAACTGTGAAAGGTATTCTAACTTTCTAGACATCATGCTTTATTATGTGTTTAGATATGTATGGTTGTGAAACGAGCTAACTGTTTGAAGTTTTCCTGATTCTTTTCCTTTGTGGCTGTTTTTTAGTTTTTAAAAGCATCTCTTCACAACAATAAGAGTTTAAATTTTTCAATTACAGGCAAAACCCCGATCAATGAAGACAAATTCCGAGGCAATGGAATCAGCTTTAAAGGAAAGGTAACGAAATTCTCGTCAAACCAGCTAAAGTTAACAATCCAGACTTGTGTAATGCCGACTCATACAGATGTTTCATAATGTTTGGTAACGTTATTTCAACTGAATGTGCCGCTTATACGTTTGTTATTGCTGTGTTTACAAGGTTTTAAATGAGAACGGCTAGATCTAGAGAATAATATTAACGTCTTGTTTTCTATGTGTTTTCACAGCTTAATTGTTTAAAAAACTTTTTTTAACTTCTCAACAGCTTGTCGGAATTTCTGAAGTTAATGGGCCCAGAGGCGATAATATGTGCATCACAGCAATTCGAAAGCTAAAGGTGAGTTTTATTATAGATCTATACGGTTTATGACTATGAATACTAGAAGAATCACGTTCAATTACGGTCGGTAGAACAAAGTTGCTCGTGCTTTTGTATTCGTACTAAATTTGAAATTTAAGAACCGATTCTGTTACCTTGCACTCCTTTCCCGCTGGCTGGTGTGACAGCTGGGGATGGTAAATACACCACTGGTGTCGGGTTAAGGACAAGGAATGCATGAATGTTCTATAGAATATTATGTACAGACTTAGTGAATATGTTCTAAAGAATAACTGTAACTTAAAGATTACATTGATCTGGGTCTTGGAGTATCAAATGTTTCCAATCCCAAGATTTAATTTCAGACATAATTTTCCAAGTCTGACCTCAATGTTCATTCATTTTATATCATCTGTCGAATGCTAATAAGAGAACAGACTACATAGAGTAGTAGTCTTCTTGATGGCACAAATGCAACAGCTGGTCCTTAGTGTAACAAAGGAAGTCCTAAATGTAACATCACTTAGTCCTAATCCTAAACATAACGACATTTGTATATATTTGATGTTGTCATTCGGTAGTGTTTGTTGTTATAAAAGTTAAAAATTAATTGAGGCCTAGAGCTACTGTTAAAAATTTAAATTTTTTTTAAAAGAGTTATTCAAGCTTTCTCTGATCTACGGCATCAGGGAATGAATATATAGCAGAGTTCTAAATATTAACTAACACGATTGATCCTAACCTAGATAACAGATCAGAATATCATTATAAAATACTGGTAAAACAAATGGCGTAGCTATGATAAAACAACAGAAAAGTATAATAAGAACACAATAATTCAGAAAAAAAGTTCACTTAATTCAGTGAGTTCTACACATGATTTTATGTTGGGGTTGAAGTTTGCAGGCAAAAAAAGGCTTCATGAAGATGTAATTTTATGGAGTCAGGTTCTTAGATGATAACACTAATAAAAGTTTTGGAATTGCTGGGTTTTTTGCAGCATATGATGAGTTATAGTTTCTATTAATAACAACTCAATCCATTTTTTCAGAAAAAATTATTCTTGATCATTCTTGTTGTACAAATGCCTTGCTTGCTTCTTTTATCCCAAACAATATTTTCTTTTTTTAATGATGGAAGGAGGCTTCTTCATAAATAAAAACATAAAATACAATAATTATTTGACACTTTCAAGCACTGTTTTTTTCTCATAGATTTGCTTTTAATTAAGGCTAAATTTCCACTGATTGATCTTCAATGAAAATTAGTTGTTTTCTTTACTGTATTATCCTTAATTCCATTTTACTATTGGGTGAAACATATGCAATCAATTCCAATTTTGATCCAGGTTTATCCCTGTAAACAGGGGTGGTTGGATTTACCCCACTCTGGCAGCAATCTCTCCTACTCCCACTCTCCATCTTGCTTGATTCATTGCATCTTCCTTCAAACCAACACTCTTGCTCTCCTTCTCCACTTGCATTTTCCATGTCTTCCTTGGTCGTCCTTGCTTCCTCTATCCCTTCACTTCAGACTCCAATGCTTTTCTCAAAAATGCCTATCATCCCTCCTCAACACATGCCCGTACCATCTCACTCCATTCGCCTTTGCCATCTGAACCACTGTTTTCTTCAATCTCAAAATCTCCATAAAGACCTCTGACGGTGGGTGTAATTTGCTGAATGCAGAATGCAGAGCTCTACAGTTTACAAGGTCGGCAGAAGTACATCCATGTAAGAATAAATCTTAACCTTAACTTTATATAGCTAGCCATAAGCCTTACACTAACTCTAAAATTATTCTACAAGAGTGAAGGGAAAATTTTTATTGCCGCGATTACAGAAAAGTTAGCAAATTTTGATATATGTTTTTCTGCTGACGCAGTGTATTGTAGTCGCAATCTGCATTCAGCACTCTGCATTCTGCAAATTAAACCCGCCCATCCTCTGTCCTATTTTTCTCGATAAGTTTTGCACCACACATTGCTCTCATCATTGCTCTCTTAGTCCTTCTCAAAATTTCCATCTCATTTTCCTTCAAACACCATGTCTCACTCCCATATAACATGGCGAATCTTACACAACTCTGATAAACCATTCCTTTTATCTTAAGCAAGAACCTTTTTGAGTTCAGCAACTCTCCACATTTCTTGAACTTCACTCCCTTGCATTCACTCTATGCCCAAGTATCAGAAACTTCTTACCATTTTCACCTCTTCACACAACTCCTCCACTGGTCCCACTAAACTATTAGCTTGTTTATTGCATCTTCCACACACAAAATCTCTCACCAACCTCAGAGTCAATCTCTTCACTTTTGCACATCTACCATGTATCTGTTGTAGTTCAGTTTTAACCTCTGGTTTAAATGTTTTTGAACCAGTTTTAAATTTTTAAACTGGTTTCATTTTTTAAGCCTAGTTTATTTTTAAAATTTTGTTTAAACTATTTTTAATGACTAAATTATAATTTTTGGCTGTGGTGAGACTGGGAACTATAAATTATAAGGTTGAGAATTATAGGGTGAATTGTAACGATT